>PQXJ01000276.1:0-49372 GCA_004786225.1 Botryotinia narcissicola | reverse complement strand
AAGATCTTTCAATATAATAAATCGCTATGGATAGTATTACGCTCTAGAAGCGCTGGCGCTCCTTGACGCTCCATTACGTGCTGAAAGTCATTTGACGCGGTGCTCCCAGCTACCGGCGTAACAGTTTCAGAGAATGAAGACTATTTAATTTCTATTTGTACTCCGAATAGAAATTGAGTATAGCACTTTAGTATTCGTTTTTACTCCCCCAAATTAAATATATCTACTATAGATATTCACTAGTAATTGTTAGGTTCTTAAAGCCTAGCCGTCCTAAATAGTTTTGGACTGAGAAAAGGACGTTAATTAAATCAATCAATCAATCAATTAAATACTAGCTTCTTATAGATAATAATAATCAAGAACGAATACAACCACATAGAACTAATAAGTACTTACACTTATATCAATTAAGTTGATACCAACTATTAGATTTTCATCGTAGGGAACAATACCATTTACCCTTCAAATTTCTTTCAGAATCTACGCCTACGAAGTGTTTGCTAGATCAGGCTGTGACCTGGTTTTCCTTTCGCTGTTTTTCATGATTCCCTTCGTAGCCAAAACGCGTGACCGAGGCTTGTTGTTTGTGTTTTTATTCTTGCCCCAATGAAGAGCTAATTTGAATTTATCTGCAGGAATGGCCACGGGAAGTAAATTCCAAGTCATGGGCAGCATCATTGTGCTCTGGATTGACACTTCAATCTTCAACGGCAATACGCGAGCCCTGCTTGATTCTCTCCTTGGAGGATCTAGTTCGGTATCCATTGTTAATCATGGAGTGTCAATCCAACATATATAGATTCTAATTCATGTTCTAATTCAGATTCTAAAAGTTGAAAACCGAAAGACGTTTAAGGAAAATATGCCTCAGGCATTCATAATTTTCCCCACAAATGCACCTCAATTGATCCTTTGATCTTCAATCAATTGATTTCACCACTATTATAAAGCTTACCCCAGAATTAATCACAGATTCTGAGAGCCCTCAATCGCTTTAATCCAATTACTTCTTTTTCAATCGTTTTATCAATCCATTCAAGGTTGTAAATAGATTGTAAAGGGTTCGTAAGCTTTCGTAAGTTTTCGTAGGCTTTCCCCCCCTGCCCAACTACAACAAACTCTGCCCTAACATCAACAATACTTATTGCCAATCAGAAGGGATTTTATAGATTTGAGAATAACGAAAATAGCCTACTATATAGACATACAATTACGCAATATAGTAAGTATATAATCACTTGGTTTGCTTCTACGTATCCATAATATCAGACTAGTTCTTTCAAACGAATTTTTCTTACTGAAAAATTCGACTAATCTATTAACCTCATATCTCCGCCCTACTAACCTAACCGACAAAACTCTATATATAGATACCTTCGAGAACTATTACTAAACAACAAGCACAAGCAATCAATTCTTTTGTCGTGATTGGCTCGAAATTGGGTGAGAGATTCTCTTTGATACAATACATAATAATATAGACTTAACTAATCACTGGATTCATATCTATAAGACACAATCTCCGGCATGGTGTAGTGGCTAGCGTTTCCGCCTCTCATTCGATGCTTTCGAGCTTCAATCAAGTCGCGGGAGACCGGGGTTCAATTCCCCGTACCGGAATCGTTTTTTGCTTCGAAATCGTTCACCTGGTCCTTCAGATCGGTTTCATTATGTATCTGTTTTGTCGTTTTGTCCTTGAATCTAACGAATATAAACCGGCATACAGATATCACGTTATGAATATGGAGAAAATATCTTTCCTGGGCACTAACTTTATGCAGGTCCAAATAAACCTCGACATCTTTAACAAAAAGGCTCTCATTGTATTTTCCCTTTTTTTCCCATGACGGTCTTCAATCAAGTACCTATCGTTTGGTTAAACTAACCATTCAACATTATCTACCCGTGGACATTCATGGGATTCCCGTCTGTCAACCTTAACTAAAAGAATGTGGCGTCCAGACGTCGCTTAGGTAGGACCTCGGGAGGTAGCAGCGCAGCCACTTCTAAAAATCAACCCTAGCCACACCCCACAATGAAAGTTTTTACTCCACGGTTATGTTCATCAACGCTCCACCAAGCAGATATGATTATCTACTCCGAATCATTTTCGTGTAATAAGTATTGATAGTATTGGATCTTAATACTACCTAGGTACATGTCTGAAGATGGCTTTCCATAAGTTATACTCGTACAGACGTAAGCTTTTCTTGGACCAATGAAGCCAAGTGGCTCACGATACAGGCTTACAGTAACCTTGGAATGTCGCATTGCATTTTTGGTCAGCAACATTCTACGATATCAACGAATGGCCTGTTTGTATAGTTCTCTCCAAGCCTATAGTCGCAGATACTGTATATCAACATACATCTAGCACAAAAAGTTACAGTCAAGTCTGCGTGCTCCTTCATTATCACTCTTATCATATTTTATACATACAAAGTGTTCGCCATGAGATGGATCTCAATTCAAAGAACCCACTTTTTAGACCCCGCTGGGGCTAGCAGTCCCGCTACCACAAACTAATTACTCTTGACCGCCTTTTACGCATGCCGCGCATCTCAAATCTGGCACTGATGTGCTTTCTCAAATAGCCTGTTGTAGACTGTATGAGAACTTCCGATGGGATTTCTCTCTGTCCAGTGCGTTGGCATATAGACCTTATTCAGTAATGTGTGGGGCCCGACCCGACCAAGTCAATGCATAGGGCAGCAATATGCGGGCATGGGTCTCAAAATGCGTCACATTCGATTGACAGCCTCGTTTTTTTTTCTTCCCTTCTTCTCGTTCTGAAGTTTTCTTCTTTCCCATTGCGAAAGAATTTCCCTTCTATTTGTATCACCATCTGCATCTTCATAGTGACACCAATAGACTTGCAGGTGATCATCCATCGACAAATCTAATTCGTGCTTCTAATTCCCAGCCCATAGTAAACTACTGCAGAACAGTTATACAAAAAACTGGCCCTTTTCATGTGGATACTTCTTCTGATACCAAGCAACAAGGCTGTAATATTATCCATACATGGAGAACATAGATGTGGCTGCCTCTGATAAGGCGAGAGATTCAGAGCATTATTCGGAAATGGATCGAGGACCTGCAACGCAGAACGACACTTCCCATCGAGATTCAAGTCCATCGGGAAAAGCAATGGATAGACAACGCGAGGCTCAAGAATACATTCGCAATCGTCGAGCACAAGCAACTGTCACAGACGAGGCAGATGAGAATGTCATCGATAACGTTGCACAATTCGGGCCACAAAATATAAGTAGAGAAAGTGAAGATGATGAACAGAAGTTACTTGCTACATTAGCAGAAAAGTACAACTACAATCTATATCTAGTAAGTCTTACTGAAATGAGGCCTTCTCAATCCCCTCTTTTACAATCTAGTAAAGCCCCAGACTGATCATTCGAAAGCCGCCGGGGAACTCTGGAAGCCCTATAATAGAGCATACAAATTACGCTGCTCAATTGCATCGTGCCCAGCAGCCGTCTTTGCCACAGACACGTCAAATAACAGATGGGCCTGATTCCTGGCACCATACTCGTCCCAGAAATCGTTCCGATTCTCCACCTGCCGAAAATACCCCTCGATCCCCCTCTCCATCGATACGACAGCTCGATAGCACGCAAATAACTCCTTCTCCGCCACCACCGATTCCAACAGCTCCAATATCTGACTTTCGTCCTGGTCCTATCTTTTCTAATTCACACATGCCTTATCAAGCGAATAATACTCGATCTAACTACACAACGAATCTCAGGCAATATGCAGATAGAAACCGGGGATCGGCTAATAAGCAGGCTGCCGAGAGATCGGCGTTCGAGAACAATACGGCCAATTCTGGAACGCAACCATCTGTAAACAGTGAGTATAGATACTCGATACCCGGGTCTAGAATTTGAAGCTAAACTCATGCGCCCCTAGGTCAGCTCTCGGAGAGATACAGACATAATCAGATCACATCTCCTCCGCATCAAAAGTCCCAATCGCCGCAGGCGGCACCTACGCAATGGGCGGCACCTAAACCTGCTCGAAATAACACCAATATCGTCCAGAATCTTCAAGAATCAACAGCTCTACAATTAGCGGAGTCGGGATCTCAATCTTCTAGATTTCATCCTGTATCTTATTCTTCTCAGTCGCGGCAAGATGGCAGTCAACAAAACATAGAACAGGGGCATGATCCTTCACATGCGAATGGCTCAGAACTTTGGAGTCATAACAATAGGATTCCGCAAAAGAATTACCCAACTCCCGACAGTCTGTCAAGCAATAGTCGCCGTCAAATGTCATATGCGCCACATAATAATACCCACAGCAGTCCCAAAACCTTTGGTCATGCGCTAGCCGGGCAAATTGCAACAGTCCAACAAGGTCACCATGGAGGGGGGCACGGACACGAAACATATGGTCCCCGTCACGAACATGATATGGGCCACCCGAATTATGGCTATGATCAAAATTCTCAAGGAGATTTCAGTCCGCGTATGTTATGAGTTCATTTCTTTGGCATCTTTCTTTGGCAATGCTAACTCGTTCTAGCAACTACAATTCCTAATCCATCGAATTTCACTCCAGAATCTCATGGAAATTCCACTCGTGGTCATGCAGGAGGATATAGTTCTGAACATCAGTTTGAGCAATCTATGGACAACCGTAGACCACGTGAGTAGATCGATGTTCATTTTTGCCAATGCCTACTGACCATCACCAGAAATTCACGGATCGATGTCGTCGCCTACCCTTCATCGCCATAACAATTTTGTCGATTGGAAATTGCAGCTTTGCCAGCTATTCAACGCACCATTGGATAGCCACGACGAAGACCTTTTTTAAATGTTGGAAATGACCAGGAGCAAGCTTGTGCCCGACACTCAGGATGCCAATCAAGAAAAATTAGCCTTACCTTATCATACGATTTATCGAGTCAAATGCCATCAGCATGGGCAGACCCATATGTTTTTGGATACTCCTTGGCTCGTAAAAGACGGCCCCGCTAGTGGCCATATTCATGGCAGCATGATTGTACGAAATATTGCTCTACATACGCAGCAATATACAAATTTGTCGTTTATTGTGTACAAAGACTATGCCTGCTGCAAATCCAAGATCAACTTAATGAAGCCGGAAAATTCCTCAAAACTACAACCTGGAGACTCGGAACAAGCTGGTTCAAATGACGAGAGTCAACTTGCAGAATTCCTCGAAGGCGAGTCAGTATGTTTAATCGGCAGTGAGCTATCTGCCGGTCTAAAAAGACTTACCAGGCAGAATATTCAAGAAAACTCGTACTACCCTTCATTTAATGTTGGGACTGAGTTTAAGGCACCATATCCATGGTTTTACCATCAAAGAGCTCCGTTGGAAGAACGAAGACGTCAACTGAAACCCGAGCTTTTGACTCGTGTCAATTCTTTTGTGGAATACGTCAACGAAAGTTTTGGACCCGAATATGCTGTAGTTGATGCGCTTCTAAGTCAGGGAAAAATTACGCGCACATATTTGTGCTATCTTTACGTAAGTCAATACCTGGAATGAAGTTGGAAGCCGACTAACGTCATTATCAGAGCCCCGATACCGTCATACTGCGGACCGAAAAACATGATCTAGGAAAGACGAAAGCTTACTTGATTAAGTCATGGCTTCATCTGCCAGTAGCAGGAAGCTCGAATGGGAGTGGAGAGCCGGCTACATTGGCAACGTCCTTGCTTGTATCTTCATGGTCATTTGATGGAAACTTCCAAGTGAACGTTGAGCTGATCACAATTGATGATTTCAAAACGCCAGAAGAGATTGTAAAGATCACCGCTCTTGGTACTTATCCAATGCGCTACGCCGACCCCACCATTGGCTCAACGCTTAGGAATCAAGGAGAAATGTTCTGGAAGTTCCGTAACCCGTGCTACATATATTATAGTGAGGAAGACGAGTCTGTAGAAACCATTGTAAGCAATTCCGGTAATTAAAGCTATTTGAGTAGGTTAGCTAACTTTGAATTCACTTACAGGGGCAGTCCAGGTACATGATAGATATCAAGACTTACAAGAAGTTTCACTCAGCATCTGCTGGCGCCAAAGCACCCAATCGTGATGATTTAGGTCCCTTGGTCTTGGCATCCGACGTGCCACCAGCGGGAGTTTTCACCCTGCTTTTGCCTAACACGATTATCGGATTCAATATCCAGGAAAAGAAATGGGGTATGTAACATCAGACCCACTGATCACTTCCCGTTTGCTAATATTATTCGTTAGTCGATCTCGAAGTCAGTCGCATGTATGCAGTCAAATGGAACAAGGATGCATTTGAAACATTGGCCGGAGACAACGACATGAAGATTCTCATTACAGCTTTAGTCGCAAATCAAATCAAAGATGAACAGAGTCCTAGCCTCGTTGGCAGGAAGGGAACGGGCTCAGCCATACTATTACATGGGTAGGTAATCTATAACCCAGATCTTCTGAATCTAATCTAACAAAACATCAATAGCTCTTCTGGAACCGGCAAAACCATTACAGCGGAAAGTGTAGCCGAAATAGTCGAGAAACCACTCTACATAACCCCATGTAGCGAGATAGCGACCACACCAGAAGCCCTACAAAGATCACTCCAACAGATCTTTTATCTCGGAAGAGTTTGGAAGTGCGTCATACTCCTTGAAGAAGCCGAGCTGTTCGTTGAAAAACGAACCTTAGGAGACCTTCGTCGCAACGCTTTAGTTTCTGTATTTTTACGGGCACTTGAATCGTACAACGGGATTGTTATTTTGACGAGTTCTTCCATTTCTACGGTGGACGAGGCGCTCAAATCACGCATTCATCTTTCCCTTCGCTATGCTCCTCTGACTTTGACCCAACGAACTAAGATATGGGAGTCCCACATTACACAGCTTGAATTATTGGAATCTCTCTTCAACCCTTCCACAATCAACATCACTGAGCTTCGCGCAAACATATCAACGCTAGCTAAGTACAAGCTCAACGGCCATTCATTCGGCCATGCTGTCCGAACAGCCCGACATCTAGCTTTATGGAAGGGTATCCCAATGGGATTCGAAGAATTACAGTATGCAGTCAACGATGCCGGAGGATACGACGATTCAGACGAAGAAGACAAGAGAAACTCAGGAGAAGCAATGAAAGGGGTTGTGGAGGATGCAGATGATGATCCTTTTGATGGCGTGGAGGATTTAATGAGTGTTGCTGGGTTATGATTGATGATTGATGAGTTATGACTTATGATTTATGTATAATTCGCGGTAGCGAGCGTCTGTTTTGTGCAGAAATGTTTGTCTTTTCGACTTGTATGTATGGAGCGTTGCATTCGTATTCACGTTTGCATCGAAGTTTGTGGGAGGGATTATTTTGTTGTTTTTTCTGCGTATACCATTCTTGCTTGATAATTGTTGATGATTAGGATAGTGGAATATATATGTCATGTTGTCGCTCTTATCCTCTTCGCTCGTTACATTCAGATAAGCCAATTTTATTTGATCTTTCCTGAATTTAGTTCTACAGAACCTCTTCCTTTCCGCCCCTAATTGTTACAAGTAAACGACACCTATGCAGTCTAAAATGATACAAGGCAAAGAGGAAGAGAGTTTTCCTATCTGGATACTGTATGAAAGAAAGGCATGCGAGATTAAACTATAGGTCAAGGTGATGACAGGATTTGACATTATGCTTTTGTCCCATTCAAACGCCAGATTTGATTCCTTCCTACTCCTCAGCTAAATTCGAATATTATCCATCTGATATCATCTCAGTAAGAAGTAAATCTTCCTCTCTCACTCTTTCGAGTACGCGTCATCAAGTATTTTCCCGTTCTGGGCCC
The DNA here is from genome assembly GCA_004786225.1 of Botryotinia narcissicola. Taxonomy (NCBI): domain Eukaryota; kingdom Fungi; phylum Ascomycota; class Leotiomycetes; order Helotiales; family Sclerotiniaceae; genus Botryotinia; species Botryotinia narcissicola. The sequence continues at coordinate 41,530 of PQXJ01000276.1, read as the reverse complement.
CAGGATATGACAGGCGACGAAAGGTAGAAAACCGAGGATAATCATGCATAAGCATCAACACCAGTGCTACAACAAAATCAAACAAAAACAACAGACAGTAAACTAAAATCATTCACATGGCCATATCTCGACATATAAGTAGTTGATATCTTAAGTACAAATTATAATTATCGACGATCGCTACACAAAACAAGGTCATCTCCCACCATTTAGTGCGCAAATCTGAAATCTAATCTTGAACTCCCAGTCAGTTTCGTATTCCTCTTGTAATCCTGCTGTTCCTCAGCCGTCATGGCATTCCACACCTTATCTCTCTGCTTATTCCTCATTATATAGTAGAATTTCGTAAATAAGAACACTGCAATGGCCGCAATGTTTATAATGATCAATTGCGTATTACCACGATGATATAATGGCTTATCATCAGTTCTGTAAATAAAGTTTGCGCAGATATTTCCCAGTTGCACGGCCATGTTGTACAGCGCAGAGGAGACAGAGCGAGTGCCAACATTGTTGGAGTTTTTGGAAGTCCATGCTACGAGAATGGCGTGGCAATAAGGATATGAGAGAAGCACTGTGACTAGTGCGTATGTGTTCCAAGCCTGGACTCCTGAACCTGGCCAAAAGCGAAGCGCGATGATACATGGGAGGGTCCATAGCGGTTGTATCATGGAGACCAGAGTTCTTTCGTTGACACGCTCAGATAGTTGTGTGATGAGAAGTAGCGTGATAATGTGGAAGGCAGAATAAGGAATTGTCAATAAGTTGGTGTTGAATGTGCTGAAACCCAGGTTCTTCAGGGTGAGAGTAATATAGGAAGTAGGTGGGGATTGAGGAATATATGCGATCATCCCAATAGCATACAGTGGCCAAAGGTCAAAATCCTTTGCTGCGTTCCAGAGTTTCTTTGGTGTAATTGCTTGTCGGTTGTGCATATCACCCTTTGAAGGGTCATCTCGGAGAACTCGATTGACGACGATGGATATCTCACGATCAGTAAACCAGCCTTTTGGGCGAAACCATGTTTTCGTTTGGACTGCAGACGCTGGCATCATGAAGAAAGAAGCAAGGCCAACTAGCAAAGTGATCAAGCCCTCAATTAGGAACAGCCAACGCCATCCTGCCCATCCCGATACACCCCGTAGATGAAGTAGAGCAAAAGCAAGAATCGATGTGATGATAGTAGTTCCGGAAAGTGTAGTCCAGAAGAAACTGAGTCGGACAGGAAGTTCCTTGGATGTATAAAAGTATGATAGCCACAAAACGATATCTGGGATAAACCCGCCCTATCAATTGGTGAGTTTAGAATTGTCAAGCTCAGAGTTGACGATGATCCCTACCTCAAGAAGACCCAGCATACTTCGTGTGGCATAGAATCCAGATTTTCCTTTGAGCGCACACTGGGACATAGCAACTACCGACCAGAGAGTTATCTGCATCGGAATCCATCTATCGGGTCCAATCTTTTTGGAAATCAATTGTGAAGGTAATTCGGCAAGTAAGAACGAGACCAAAAAGATTTGGTTGCCGAAGTTGTAATCTAGGTAGCGTTAAACTCAGAGCACTTTCCTTAAAAGAAGAGAGTTATAATCAACGTACCATTTGTACTCAAGTTCAGGTCATCCAAAAAATTGTCTGCAACAGCTTGTGTTAAGTTCCCACGATCGACTTGTAAACCGAAGAACATTATACACTAGAATGTTGTTAACAATGATCTAAAATATTTGGGATCTTAAACTTACGGCCCAGAGACAAACTCGCCAATCTAGCCGTCGAACCAGTCGCCGTTCTTCCTCCTCCGTCCAAGTGAAATTGGGGTCAAAGGCATACCGGCATTCATATTGCGATTTTTCGTAAACCCCAGTCCAGTGTTCCCTTACATCTGGGTCTAAAAAAGGATTTTTGGCAAAAACAGATCCATCTTCATCTGAGTCGGAGCCCGTAGAAACAAACGTTGCATTTTTTACAGGAATTGGGTCGCCAAAAGTTGTTACTTCCTCGTACTGAAGCGAGTCATCTGGTTGTCGCGCGGCACCACTCTTAGGCTCCGTCTTGTCTGCCGCATCTTTAGACATCTTCGAATATATGCGACTTTGATCTCTCACTTGATCGGTATTAGGATGTAGAAAACTAGATACTTATACCACGCGATGATTTAAATATATGCTCATGCTACAATATCAGCTATATTGTGATTGGTGCGAAAGGCTAAGAGACACTGCAGGTTTGCGGGACTACCGAGGGTAGACGCTTATTGAGAAAGATCCACTGGAAATCACACAATAGAGGTCTCTCGGAGTAATATCGCAGTCAAACCTTTGTGGCAAAGACAATGCAGCGACATTATCCATAATTTCGGATCGAGACCTACCTTTCCTTCGTAATAGTTTCCCCAAGAAATGAAAATAGTTAAAGCTAACGAAGTTTTCAGGTCTTGATACCAAATAAGCCCATGACGTGCTTTTGGATGGCGCATATATTATGCTAATGCATTGAGTCTTTTCACTATCAAACGCATGCTGCGTAGACATCATGAAATTTTCGGGCGCCACCTTAAGAGAGTATATTCCGGGGCATGCTCTAAAATAGTCATAGAAGCCCTTGAGAGAAAGACTTCATAGTCAATATTCGATGAGAGAATCTCTAGCGCACTTGTCGCCATAGAAGCCCACCCCAATAGTTTACCAATTTATCGACGAAAGTAGTTCAAGGCACAAGCATTGGCCACAAGCACGAAACTCTTATCAGTACTGAGGGCACATATGATGTTCCGTCTGCATGGGAAGCTACATAGTTGGAGAATCGATGTAACGGGAGAGTGGTTGGGTGTGCATATGGCATGCAATGCCTGCAAGAACATATGTTGTCATCTGTCCCTGGACTTTCGTAATTGTTTCGCAATCGATTCAATTTTCAGAAAAGATCATTGAAAACACAATTACACGAATGGATGAAATTTCTCCCGTGATTTGTGGAATGTGTAGATAGTATGTTGCCAATAGCTTGGCTTTCGCTGTCCTAAATCGACCATCTTACCGTCTTTGCATTATAATCTGTATGTATGTCAATTCAATATCCGTTGGAGTGAAGCTCTGATGGTAGCCGTGGGGGAGAAATGCCTTGACTTTTGATCACGTGAATGAGAACTTTCTGGTCAGTCCCCATATTCGCGACTTCCTGTCCCAAGATGAGCACCCTCGAATGGAAAGAAAGTACAATCTGAATGAGCTACAAATGTTTTTGTAACATTCATAAATGATAGTTGTTATGAGCCATAAGTTCTATCTTTATATGTCGCTATAGATGTTCGTGAGTAGACGGTAAGTGACTCATTCACCGTGTTCATAACCACATTCATGACGATATCTACCTATCTAGACACAGGCACAGGCGGATACAATTTGTCCAATGACAGCTTACAAGGGTTTATATCGATCATTTCATTCATGTTCTTCATTATACTATCGTGCGGCTATTTACATCAAATGTCTAGGGCATCTCTTCTAGACCTGCTCTCGGGGTCTAAAAATGGCTTTTCTCCAACGCCAACAGCTCTGACACCATATCTTTCACCCTGTCCTTCAAGATCGTCTGTGGCCGTATGGAAAACTGAGCGGTTGTCCCAGATAGTTATATTATTCAATATTAGTACAACCGACCTATGGGTTACTGCAAAAAAACTTACCAAGATCATTCTGGTTCTTCCACTTGAATCGCACTTGCAAATCATGATTGTCCACCAACAATCGCTTAAACCAACCCAATAGTGCTTCGCTTTCTAATTGGGTAACATCATTGATATGACTAACATGACCTCCAACTGGGAAAACAGATTTCCATCCAGTGACTGGGTTAGTTCTCACTACTGGATGTACAGCTTTCAACTCTCTTCCCACATTTTCTGGAGCCCCTCTTGGCTTATCGTACAGTTCGAACCCACCCTTTTGAGCAGCTTCAATGAAGCCAGGTTGTTGGAATGTTACAGTCAGACCCTCGAGGAACTTTTGGTAGGGTTTTGAAATTCGATCATAGATTTCATATCCACTTGCCCACAATGTGTCGCCTCCTGTTTTTGGGAGTATCTCTAACTTCAAACTAGAATAATCGGCAGGCTTTGGCTCGAAAGAAATATCTGCATGCCATTTGGAAGTATTTTGGAGGCCATTTGCTCGGTCGAATTTTGTGTCGCTGTAAAGTTTCTTGTTGAGCACCGAATTAATGGTACTAATCTCTGGGTCTGTCACACGGTATCCTTCTCTCTCTGGATTGAGAAGTGGATGAATGTGAAGACCTGAAGTGAATGGCTTTCCTGAAAGGAGACCAATGCGTTGCACGAGTTCCTTTTGCAAATCGGCAGTGAGGTTATCTTGCTTGCGGAAGAATACCACACCACGTTGGGATACTAAGTCATTGTTAGCAATCGTAGACTTGCAATAATGTTATGTTTCATTGGGACTTACTTGTAAGAGCAAGCTCACGTAAGAGCTCATCGGCATTTGGAGCGTGAAGCCAGTCTACCAAATCGACATCTGGAAACTCGCGGCCGATAATAGGAGTAACGTCAAAGAACTCAAACTGATCTAGAACGCCAGTGCTCTTCACCCATTTTTCTTGATTGGTGGAAGCTGTCTTGATGTTGTCGCTGCCTTTGTTAAGGCTAACGGCTGGAGCTGATTGAGCTTCTGTTGCAGCGGGAGCCATGATATATCGTTCGAAGATTTTGTGTTATTCTTTGGATCTGGATGAACAGGATGAAGGATTAATGTTGAGGTTCTCAAGCAAAGAGAGCTAGAAATCATGATGCTTTTACAGAAGGGGTCTCTTCAGTCTATGTAGTCTTCTTTTGGATATGCAAAGTCCCTTTCCATTGCGACTTGATATACTGATAATACAGTTCTCTACTGTCGGTAAGAACGGCAAGTATGGCGAGATACAGATGATGCATGACGAAATATAGCAATCTTACGTCGGTTGTGTGCTTTCATACCTAAACTTGAGTGCAATGTAAGCATATCGGATGTCTACATGCGTGAATCGAAACGCACTGTGATGCCAAAATGATATGATACAGAGAGTTAGTTACTAGATAAGAACGCGGGGAAATATTACTGACTGTTTGTATGTAAACCCCGCTATGTGTTTTGCGTGGTTGATGCTGTAATGGGGGGTCTAAATCGCGTCATATTCAAGACGAATATTATTGGATACTTGGCATGAGATATTGCATCAATCACGATTCACACCTTAACTGAAAATCTTGAGAAGACAGCTCTTTGAAGTCAGTGCTTATCAATCACTCCTTTGCAAACGACTTTGTATCATCGTCGTCTAAGTATTCTTTATATAGGAGAAGAAACAGGCCGGAATTGACCACTGGCAAAGGGCCTTCAACAATTCAATGGTTCCATTCCAATTCAGAGATTTGAAATGTTTAAATAATTTTATGATTGAAGAATATTCAAGAATTTATTAAATGTTATTAACTTTCATTTACACTTTAATGCTTTTATTATCGATTGATTTATCATAGAATTTATTGGGGTGATCAACTTTGGTCTCTTTATTATTCTCCTATGTGGAGGTATTGTTCCGTGCCCGCTAATCCTCCTCTTCGCTTACACACAGGAGCTATTCGTAGGAGAAGCAACGCCGGGATTCGACCACTTCATAGTACATCCAATCATTCGATCATTTCCTCCACATCTGTATCATCTGTAGTTGATTTATATCCAATCAATTAGAATATTCTATTAGAGATTGAAATAATCAGATTCGGCTTCCGGTACGAATAGGCGAGGTCAACTGCAGACTTCTGAAACTCCCAGACCAGTTGCTACTGGTATCATTATCCAAGCAGGATACACAAATGTTATCATGATACTTCAAAGGCAACAGTACATAATGGAAGGCAAAGCTACGAAGTTCACGCGCGAAGTGACGAAAGGGGCGTGCATTTAAACTCATAACATTTACTGCCTAGTTCTGGGCTTCATACTTTCTACCACTTCGAGATGGTTTACTATCTAGGTGTGAATGGTAGGTAGGCTTATGTACAATGCTTATGAGATGAACGAGCCGACATTTCAAAACTATCATCACGTGAATGAAGGTGGGAGTAATGACTGACTTCAGGATATATATCTAATTCCATTTGTATGCATTTCATTATTCCATAGAGATGCGCGTGTAGACGTGTACGAGCACGCATCAAATCCAAAACTCCTATTCTCCCACCTGCTAATCCGTTTTTTTGAGGGGGATATCTAAACTCCATGCCAATTCAACCATAAAAGCAAAACAAAGGCTATGCACTGCCCATCGCCACACCATTTTATACAAGAATGCCATTATACCTTATAGTAAGAGAAGAGTCTCATGACCTTGCATGCAGGCCTCAAACAAGCCCATTCATGACTTTAATCAGTTGACAATTCAAGCAACATTTCCAGCCATGCCCATAAATATTGCCTGAATTGCCATAGAAATTGACCAAAATCCCACCTTTTTCAACCGACGCAGGCGGGCCTGGCTGTCTACCACATCTTTGGCAAATGCTTCATAAGTCTCTGCAGACATATCATCCATTAAACCACTATCGAAGATGGTCCAGCTACCATCGAAATCACTAGCTCGTTTCACGATCCGACAATTTATGGGTATAAACGTTTTCTTCGCGTTGATATAGGCGACGATGGGCCGAATCAGGGCCTGATTAACGTAAGATAAGTCGCGAGTGAAGAGTGGCACAGCTGCCTTCACGTCATTAAGATGAATTCGAAGATCCATGACAATGTAGCGTTTATTGTCATCGTGAGAGAGTTTCTCCGCCGAAGCATCGGGCTCAGCGGGTGTGTCTGGTTCTTCTTCCCGTGGGTTGTTTTCGAGGATGTGGAAATAACGATTGGATGTTACAGCTTCTTCCATGCGGTCGTAAAAGTCAGACATCACCTTAGCGATGCTGTCGTCAGCTTCAGTTGGAATCATGACATCAGAAACAATGTCAACATTTCCTTCATGAATCCAGCCAAACGGCCCTTTCATTCCTCGATTTAAATGGTCAATTTTGAGACCATCTATGCGGAGACGACTTTGCTTTTTCCAAAGGCTCGACCCGTCATTTCCAGAAGAGTCAAGAGCGTGCGAGCCAGCAAACCCGTGGATCTGTCGAGGATGAATTGTGAAGAGAGATCCGTCAAAGGCACCATACATGTTGCTCGCCGAAAGGAAATCATAAAATAGCCACTGTTTTCGTAACTGGGGCAAATCGCATGAGAAGATGCTGACAGAGAAGGGTCGGAAGCCATTGGGTTGATGCACGGTTACCAAGAGATCCTCCAATTTGAAAGAATCTATCTCGAAATCGCCGGGGTTATGCTCATGTCGGAACGATTTGGGGTCGATGTATTCATCACCCCAATGAACCGAAGTTCTATCTATTACCCCTCGGACACCCTTGATTTCTACGTCCCGAAGAAGTCCTTTGCCATTCCACCATTTGACAAATGATAAAGTGACATTGACTGTATCGAGAGTGACATCAAACTGGGTGTAGTTTGTATCCTCCTCTTCCTCCTTTTTACCATCTGTATCCACTTGCCGTTGAGAGGCAGCCGCAGCCGCAGCACTCAAAGATGAGCCCTTGCTAAACTTGGTCTTCCCTTGTCCTGGTCTCCTTGAGACAAACACATTCCGGAACGTAATTACCCCATCTTTCCATCGCGGCACGATGGCAGATTCGAAAACGACCTTGATACCTGCCGAATGCGTAAGGTAATCACCCACCCATCTTGCTAATGTTTCTAAGCTAGAGTCAGCCATTGTAGAATCCTTATGTTTTTATGGCTCTTACCTTGAGCGACAACAGTGTTGATAGATAGGATAACAAGAGAAAAGAAAGTTGTGGTTCCAATAAAGATCCAGGCAATGTTTCCTAAGACAAACCATGAGACAAAAGCACTCCAATCATCAACATTCCATGGTCGCCCGCCTCTAATCGTAAACCACTTGAACCGGACCTTCAATCGAGACCAAAATCCCGTTGCTGCGGCGAGTAGTTCCTCTCTCGTCGGCCGATGGGGCATCTTGGGCATGTGAGGAAGATGGTACTTGCTCGAGGTAGAGTGTGTGATAGTAGCATCCGTGACCGATTCCTTTACTGGCGGGGTAATCTGTGAGGGGTTGTGGGTCTCTTGGGGTGTCTTCCGAGCATTTTGTAAATTCGATGCAGAGCTTTTATTTCTTCTCGCATAACCTCTTGCCTTTCGCCGACTACTTGAATGGATCTCACGTCGCCATTCTTGTTGAAGGAACGTTGTCAAAGCTCGCCTCGGCAATGATGATGCTGAATATAAAGTCTTCTCCACTGTAGTTGTACATGATGCTATCGAGGGTGTTGCGCAGGTACCTGAGCTCAAATCAAGGAAGAAGACCCCACCATAGGCAAAACTCCTCCGAACTTGAGTCTTGGGAGAAGAGCTGTAGAAGGACCTGATCTTGAATTGCGAAAACGCGCGACGAGTAGTATTTAGCAGAATCGAATTAGATATGAAAGGTCGTATAGATCCTTTGCATGTCTTTGTTGCAGCGAGTGAACTTGCTTGATCCCATAACTGGGACCATAACCTAGGTTTTATGTTTGTCGACATAACCTCCAGCTCATCCTGAAAGATTGAAACAAGACTGTTGAAGTCGTAAAATCCTTCCTCAACACTTGTATCTTGGAACAGAAATTGAAAAATGAAGGCACGCGAAAGAATGAATGACGATGGGCTTTTCCGGTTGCGCATTTTGGAATTTTTGGCACTAATTAAGACGCTAGTGATCTTATCAGTGAATTCTCTATCGCATCCCTACCCCCACTAAATATTTTTTCCAATTTGTTCGACTGACTACGAACATTAAAATCGACATTTAAAAAAAAAGACTTATATTTCAACTACATAACGAATATTTTCACGAAGATATTGTTCAACTGCACCATACGCAATCCGACAAGAGAAAATGCCTGCATCAACAGCTTTGTTGAGGAGACCGGAAGAGCTTGCTGAAGCTACTAATGTGCCAGCACCCGATCAAAGTAATTAATCTTATGACGCTGTCACTATGCGCATTGTGGGAATAGTAGCTAATGTCGTTCCAGATCAAGACGATGAGTTTTTATTAGATGCACCAGAAGTTACTTCTGCAGAATTAGATACTATTCTCCCTCCAGCCACCGACAATAGCGAGATGCACATTGATGAAGAAGGACGACCTCGATTTGCACCAGCCAAGAATATTGTACGGCTCTCAATCTATGCCACTGTCAAAAAGCGCATGCGATTCTAACAAAAACAACAGGATCCAGCAACTCGAGTCGAAACTCGAAAAGTTCCAATTCCTCCACACCGAATGACACCTCTCAAAGCCGCCTGGCCTAAGATCTACCCTCCTCTCGTCGAGCATCTAAAGCTCCAAGTCCGCATGAACATCAAAAATAAAGCCGTTGAACTCCGTTCCTCCAAACATACTACCGATACTGGATCTTTACAAAAGGGTGAAGATTTTGTCAAGGCCTTTTCGTTAGGATTCGATGTTGATGATGCTATCGCATTATTACGACTCGACGACCTTTACATTCAGACTTTCGAGATCAAGGATGTAAAGACACTGCAAGGTGAGCATTTGGGAAGAGCCATCGGCCGTATCGCAGGCAAGGATGGAAAGACCAAATTTGCAATCGAGAATGCGAGTCGCACAAGAGTGGTTCTTGCAGATAGCAAAATCCATATTCTGGGAGGTTTCAAGAATATCCACATTGCGAGAGAGGCCATTGTTAGTTTGATTTTGGGTAGCCCACCTGGAAAGGTTTATGGCAATTTAAGAACTGTTGCTAGCAGAATGAAGGAGAGATTTTAAAAGCTAGAATGCATTGGCTAGACTTACGACATGGAAATTCATTTACTAGGCGTTGCGGTGGTGTTCGGGGAAGGGAATATACAGGGAAAAGTATCATTCTGGTATTCACGAATGCATTACATATTCCTATTTGAGGTCATGTTGATCGAGAGAGGATCTTTAGTATCCAAGAAATTTCAGAACTTAATTGGAACTCCTTTGCCCATCATAGCCTCATATAAGCAAACGTGTGAAGACGATATGAGATCTAGTTCAAAAGCTGTTGATATTGATGTTCTCAGCTACCCTACATGTTCGAAGATCAGGTGAGTTTACCATACATAGAGAAAAATAGCCACTTATCATTGGAATATTCAAATATCTTCCGACGCCTACACGAATATTGAAATTATCCAAACGTAAACAGAAACGTGAGAAAACCCCGATATCATGTTATGTCCTTCGAAACTTTAGTCTCTCCTCGGTAGTAGGTACACACAGCCTATGCAGTTACTTGTACCACTCATGTATCGTTTTTCTACCTCATATTGTTACATTGAACCATATGGATGGGTCACTCGAGTGTTAGTCCACAGGCAATAGGTAGGTTTGGAACATCCATGGAGATTCATTCTCGAAGCAACGCAACATACCTAATCATTCTCAGCTGAAGAAGGTTAAATATAGATATGAATTCAAGACTTCGCGATAAAAAGTGCACGCTCTGCCATGTTTTTGTGGATCGTATTCGTCCTTATGGATCATTATTCTATGCAGGATCCCATGCAGGGATTCAACAGTATTATATCAAAACATCATAGTTTCGTAATGAGAAGTAAATAAAGTATTTGTTAGGTAGAGATGACTTGATCTGTGATTAATCATACGTCGCTGACATCGAGTATGCAATCATGTATCTTATAGTTGGAGGAGACTTGGATATTCCAAGGCTATGAATTGATGTCAATCCCTCATAGAATCTCAATAGAGAATACCAAGGATATCTATCTATCATAGGAAGAGAGCCTCGGAAGAGATGAAACGATGAAAGAACGATATGTGTACCGATACCTACGTGGTACTCCCTTCGAAAGACGATATCACAAGATAACTTTAGAAAAGTATCAGATTATAACAACCACTTTTGAACATTTGATTCATCTCCTGTTGCATAAAGAAGAAGCACATTTCTCCATCAAAAAATTCCCAGATTATATATGAAAATGGAGGTCTCAAGTTGGTCCATTTTGGAAAGGTAAGTAACCTTAACATACGACCTACCGCTTCCGAAAAGCCCGCTGCCCGGACCATAGAAAAAACATGCCCCTGTTGAAGCACCTCCTTGTCATTTATTTTGTCTCTAAATCATGATTCTTTGCCATACCTTATCTATCGTGCACCAATATCGACTTATTACGCAGTAGCCAATGACCAAAGTTTCCCAATAAGGCTGCTTTTCTACCCAAGGCTCATCAATCTTCAGGCACCCTCCGGACGTTTATTCATCAACAAATAAGACGAAGTTCGATTCGCCAATACGACGCGCCGACGTGACTTTTATAGTTTTGATGTCCCGGCTCAGGGCCTCTTGTATACACAGCAGACGGAGTGGCGAAAGGTGACTGGTATGCAGGCAGCAAGGCTTAAGGCTGAATCGCAGGGCCGGAAAGCTAAGGTAGGCATTGATGGGGTGTTGAGTTGGCACAAGGAGAACGAGTTTCTGGGAAATGAATATGAGGGGCTAATACATTCGAGTCACAGCTTGCCAATTCATATCATGAGTTATTGGAGTACGTATTTGCCGGAGCAAACCGAATGGAACAATACTAACAATGAACCTTGTGCAGAGAGTTCTCGTCGAAAGAACTCCGCTCAGTAGGCAATTATACGTTGGGGAGGTTAATTGGGAAGGGGTCTTTTGGGAAGGTTTACTTGGCTTCGCACAAACTCTTACACAGCTCTAAGGTACGTTCAAAAGGATGGAATTCAGATTCGCAGAATATCAGCTAATTCGTCGAATTTCTATAGGTTGTTCTCAAGTCGGCCAACAAGGATGATTCGAATCTGGCTCGAGAGATACATCATCACAGACAATTCTTACATCCTCACATTGCTCGCCTTTACGAAGTAATTGTCACAGAAAACCTAGTATGGCTTGTGCTTGAGTATTGTCCTGGTAAGTTGGATGCACAGGCAGAAGGAATTTGGGCTAATAATAATGGTGTAGGCGACGAATTATACAATTATCTTCTTGCGCATGGTCCCCTACCAGTGGAAAAGGTACAAAAGATATTCACTCAATTGGTTGGCGCCGTTTCATTCGTTCACAATTCGTCCTGCGTTCACAGAGATTTAAAACTGGAAAATATCCTTCTAGATAAACACGAGAATGTTAAACTTGTAGATTTTGGGTTTACTCGCGAGTATGAAGGAAAGGCGAGTTATTTGCAGACTTTCTGTGGTACAATATGTTACAGTGCTCCAGAAATGCTGAAGGGAGAAAAGTATGCCGGAGAAAAGGTTGATGTTTGGAGTCTAGGCGTGATTCTGTACGCTTTACTATGCGGCGAGCTACCATTCGACGATGATGACGATAACATCACAAGGACCAGAATCTTGACTGCGGAACCAAAATGGCCAGACCACCTCACAACTGACGCGCGAACTTTACTGAGCATTCTATTGTCAAAGAGACCCTTAATACGGCCTGCTTTGTCTGATATTCTTACGCATCCATTTCTTGCCGAGCATGCGCCACAACAGCAAGCCATTTTAAAATTACAGCGAGCAGCACCTTTTACCACTGCGTTAGAAAAAGAGACTTTGGAGCGGATGCGAAGTGCTGGTGTAGATATTGATCAGGTCATTGAAAATGTACTGGCTCAACGATGTGATGTTTTGGCCGGTTGGTGGGCCCTTTTACTCGAAAAGGAAGAAAGGAAGCAGGCTCGGAAAGAACGAAAACGCAAGGAACGAGAGGCGGAGTCCCGATCCTCACGGAGATTAAGTGCCGCGAGTAGCCGTTTGGAAAAAATGACGCCAATCTTAACTGGAGTCGATGAAGAAGGGCAGCCTTTAAAGATCAGCGATCCACCTAGGAGTAGAGGAAGAAAGGAGAGGCGAAGCGCCCATTACCCGGACCTTATACTGACTGATTTACCTGGACTGCCCGAACATGGACAGTTCTCCTCGCCTGAAGTTCACACCCCTCCCCCGCCACTTGAAAAGGATTCAATTCGCTCGGCAAGCTCATCACGACATCGACGCCCTATCCCTCCTCCAAAAGAAGGTACTTTGCGGAGTGCCCGTTCACGAGGTAGTACATTGTAGCTAGTTACTTCTAATCATGATTTCTTACACCCTAGTACTAATGGCATTGTCAAACCTCCCCAGCAGCGTCGTAAGCATCAGCATGCTATCATAAACCAATTAGCACATTGGAAACATTGGCTTCTAGACTCTGCTAGACGTGCCAGGTCGCCTGGAAAGAAGACAAAAGCTAGTCGCTCAACACCAGATCTCCGCGAAAAGGCTGCTGACGGCTCGAGTAGTCTGAAGGACCCTAGTCCACGACCAGTCACTTCAAAGTCTCCTACGATGACACGTGCTCCGATGCCACAACTAGGTGGCCCTCCTATCTCACGAATTCAAGGAACTTCGAGTACCAAGCGACATTCATTATCCCCATCGCCTGTAACCCCTCGCTCGACTTTCCAACGTCGGCCAAGTAGTGGCTTGAGGGGACGAAAATCCACATCGTCTTCTGTTTCTTCTGTTCGCAGCATAATGCATCAACATACTCATTCGAAAGCTTCATCAACCTCATCCAATGGATCTGGCTCAAAGATATCACTACCTACTCGCAGCCCTCACCATTCCGTCAAAGTCTTACCCGCAACCCCTACCCTTGGCTCATTCCCTTCTAACATTCGTGTCGTCCGACAGACCCCGCTTTCAAGCTTTAATGAAGGAGTCTCATGGGGTGGTAGCAATAGTGCATTTGGCGCCCCCCTGGTATTTGCGAAGCGGAAAAAGAATTTATTCAAAGGACCCTCACTCAATACTACTTCACCTGTCGCATCGGGTAGCGGAAACGGCCATGGTCACACAAGAACGGGTTCGCACAGCAGAAGCACCAGCATAGCAGGTAGAAGAAGTGGCGAAATAATTCAAGAAGAAGACGAAGAGGAAATTGAAGAAGTCGATGTCTTTACCCCCGTGACTGGGCCGGGTGAAACGGAAGAAATGGTTTTCACCCCGGGTGATATGTTGAGAAGGGAGGATACGATTGAGGAGTCGGATAGAGAGAAGACACCTACTAATGGAGCTGTATAGAAGATACTTGTAGTGAGAATGCTTTTGGTTAAATAAAGGGGTTTATGAGGTCTTTGGGGAGTGGATGGGGTTGATGCATGATTTGGTGCGATGTGTTGCGATGTAGTGCGCGTGTACATAGCGTACATATTCTCTTGTACAATTTGTTTTTCAAGTTAATTTCCCTTGCGAGTCGCACATCGTACATCGGTAATCATCCATGGCGAGGAGCATAGCGGATATGGATGGATAGAATGGCATGGATGGATTGGGTCGATATACTTCATAGAAGCGTTTTGTTTTATCTGCTTTATCTGTTTTACCTATTCATTTACCTCTTCCGAGTTTACCGTATTCATTTTTTCTTTCTTTCTTTTCTTCTTCTCTTCACTTACTCATATTTTATTATCTACACATTATCGTTTGGTTTCTTGTTTTTACTTTTTTACTATTTTACTTTTTACCTTTACAAATTCATCTGTTTACACATATATGCGTACATACATACATCATAACATTTTTATTTTTCCTCTCATAATTCTTCGGTTACTCTTTTTTTTTTCCTTTGATTCTTTTCTTGAGCAATTCGGGTATAGGGAAGTTTTTGATACCATTGTTTGTGTGTATAGCGGGTCGGGGATGGATAGAAGAAGAGAAGAGAAGAGAGAAGTGAAGATGGTAAAATTGTACCGAGGTGGAGGAACGAACGACGGGAGAGGCGGGGGAGATGAGGTGAGAAGGGCGCAGACTGGGGGTGGAAATAAAAACGCAGAGAGTATCTAGGTGATGGAGTGGATGGGAGGAGAGAGGAGAGGAGAGGAGAGAACGATAGATGGGTGAGAGATGGGGAGGGATGACAGGAGGAGAAACAAGATCTTTTTTTTTCTCGTATATATATATATGGATGGACGGATGGATGGGTGTATGTACCTGTATATACATTGTGTATAAAAAGTAATAAATGATTGTAAAATATATGCTAATTATGTATGTATTAAGTACATGCTTAATCGTGGATTACAGACACTTTTATCATGATTTACTTTTAAAGATATAATCTATGTATAGGTACTTGAGCATGCACAGACACCCAAAAATTGCCATCGGCAGACAGCCTGTATCAGCGATTAAATACCCTTGACCTGACTTGACGTTCAGATCGAGTAACGCCACCCTCCTAACCCTAAGACTAATATTCTCGTATATCCCATTCCTGGTATTTGAACTCAAACTCCCTTCCCATTCAATTCCCGCCGAGTCCAGTCCAGCCAAGCGCTAATGTTGAGATCCCAGAAAGAAGAGTTTTACCCAACGTCTCGTTATTATGTTTGTACTATTTACAATTATGTGGACTACTGTCTCTGCGAGCGATCAGTTCTACCATAAGTTGGTACGAGGCGTGGTGGTGAAGAGCCTCTAGATGTCCTGATTCTATCGATACCAAGAGGTTGCATGGTGCGGTGATGATTGCCTCCCGGTGGACCTAGAGGATGATGGTATTGAGTCCTGCGACGATTCCCAGAGGACCCGCCCTCTGGAATATCTCTATCGTTTTCATCTTCCCAATAATTTATGTCATCAGGGTTTCGGGCATTTCTAACAGTATTTTGATGCTCTGCAAATAGCATACTTATTCTTGAATTATACTGTTGATGACCGGCGTTATTTCTCGGTTGTCGACGTGGGGGTGGACGAATCGAGTTGTCTGAATCGTCATCATCGTCGTCATTCCCGGCAACTTCGTTCGTGACGCCGAGATCTTCGGCCAAATTACTTTCCACGCTAACATCTCGACTAGACCGTGATACACCAGGGGACACACTCATTTCGGTATCACCATCCCGATCCATGCTGGGTATTAGATCTCCATCGGTGTCATATTCGTAATGCTCGTTCTCGCTCCCGTGATTGTTATATCCGCCGTCGCTGTTTCCAGCGTAATCGATTGGTGTGGCATCCCCATCCACGCTCGAAGAAAAACCATCAAAATTTGGGTCCATTTCCTCATAATCATAGTTTAGTATCCCCCGAAGCCCGCCCCGAGGTCGATCTTCTTCTTCTTCTTCGCCATCTGAATTTGGATTACCAATCGTGTCCGAATCGCTTTCGTCCGAGGCTCTTTCATCGTCAGTTGTAGTATAATCACCATATTCACCGTGCGCCAATCTGTTTCTATCGTCATCTTCTCCTTCATCCAATGGTCTCCAGCCTCCCGATGCCCTCAACCTGCGTGCCTCATGATTGACCATCTCATCACCAAACTCCGAACCATTTGCACTGCTACCATTGTCGTCATCTGAAATCAAGATAGATTTAGAGGGTGTACTACCATTCTCCTCCGCTGAGATTGAGATGGCTCTGGAAGGGGTTTCTGATGATGCGGCCCAGCCAGATCGCGGCCGCCGGCGATTCGTAATCGCACCACCTTCGTCATCAGAATCCTTTTCATCGTCCTCATCGTCCTCATCATCTTCGTCATCCGATATTATGACCACTCTCTGTCTAGCTCTACGTGGTGGAGGAGCAACGGTCTCGCTATCTTCGTCGTCATTTGCAATAAAATCTTCCAGTGAACCGGCGTCTTCGTCATCACTATTGTCCTGATTGCTGGTATCGGAATTTGTAGGATCTTCTGAGTCGTCGTTCAAATCATCCACACGATGACCACGCTGATGAGCGTGGTAATGATGGAGAACGTGTTGGTGAATTGGACCGCCGAAAGCAAAGGGATTATGACGAAATTGGGAAACGTTTGGACCGTCTTCTGTTGCCCTGTGTAATTCGGCTTCAAGCCCAAGCTCACGCCTCAGATTATCATGATCCCGCTCTATATCTTCTCCATATCCAATGTCAAAATCTGAAAGATCGCCGTCGTCTTCCATATCGCTGAAGCCATTAATATCGTCAAACTCAGCACCACAATGATTGCACTTTGTTCCTCCTTCATGTTCATGCCCACAGGATGGACATCGCATAATCCCGTCCACTTCATCGAGCCACAGTTCCCCATGCCGTACTGGGAATGTACCTTTGAACAATCCTTCGGGGCTACTTTTATCTTTCTCTACTATCTCAGTTTCTTCGGCATTCCTGACCTTGTGCTGTTCTATCGTCTCGTCGTCTGGCATTAGTTGTCCTCTTTGGATGAATATCTCGACCATGTTTTTTATCTAGTGCTGATTAATACGCCTCAATTTTGCTGAAACCGTTTTTTAGGATTTTCTTACAAGGAACGCTGGAGCTGGTATTTGCTTGACTGGTGCGCGGCATTCTGGGCATGTCTTTTTTCTCTTATTTGGGATGAACCATTGACACAGACACTATAATCACGTCAGCCCCTATTCAATTAGCCAAGTTCAGGAACTGCACTCACGGAATAACAGTATGTATGGCCACATTGTAAAATCCATGGTTCTTAAAGTAGTTGGTCGCAGATGGAGCAGGTTAAGCATTTTCTCATGGAGATCAGATCGTCTCTTAGATTGTCCGCAGAAACCTGGGAGGAATGTTAGCGTATGCTACGAGGATAATTCCTTTCCAACGAACCTGAACCTGTGCTTTATGTTTAACCGGCTCTTCGTCCTTGGATTTCATAATGGCCTGGAGCTTCTCAACGGGTGATGTAGCCTCCCGAATCCTGGGTGTATTTTCGCGCATGCGAGATCCATGACTTGGCGTAGCTCTGGACATGACGGAGGAGGGTGAAGAATTCATGGTAATTTCCGGTACCAACGGTATCTTAGGAAGGACTGCTAGGATCGCTCGCCGTTGTGTATGGCTAACCAAGGTAGCAGTGTAATAGAATGTATATCTATTAAATTGTTCGAAAGAAGCGCCTTGTCTTTCAAAGCGCTCAAAAGTGCCTCCTAGATAATGCTGTAAGTTGGAATGAAAAGACAATGTCGGGTCGTGAAAATCGATGGACGCACAAAATGGATTGCGTCCCGCAAAGATAACCTTAGCTCAAGCCTTATTTACCGTGATGGGGTAATCTATCACGTGTACTAGTGTCGAGGGGCTTCGGACCCACATTTCTAAGGTGGCTTTGGGGATCGTCTGTGGCACAGTAGAGTATATTCCAAATCGCGTGCATCATGGGTAAATCTCATGTCAAAATGAATTGTAGATAGCTGTACCTTCCTACATTGAGAGAACTACGAAACTTGATGTTTCATGTTGGTACCGCATGTCATCTAGACCTATCCACATTAGTTGTCGTTTAGGAATCATTCATCAATTAACCTCACGATTCTGTTCATCTAACAATCCGATATCCGAAGTTCTAAATATAGAGGCCGGATGTATTCGAAGTCATTGGCAGCACTTCTTATAGAT
This sequence comes from Botryotinia narcissicola, assembly GCA_004786225.1. Classification (NCBI taxonomy): domain Eukaryota; kingdom Fungi; phylum Ascomycota; class Leotiomycetes; order Helotiales; family Sclerotiniaceae; genus Botryotinia; species Botryotinia narcissicola. The sequence goes on along the minus strand of PQXJ01000276.1, from coordinate 23,005 downwards.
AATCGTCAATTCCTCTAAATCAAGATTATATTCTATATTCTCTCCAACAATAACTAAGCAATTCTCTATTCCGGGATCTACAGCAGTACAGAAATCTCTACTCGATCTAATCAGTGTTTCCCACGCGACTGTATAGGACAATCAAAACATTAATCCCCTCATTCATCTCACTATATCGTAAAGAAGCCCCCACAGATTTCATATCAGCATTGCATTGGCTCTCTCGACTATAAAGCAACATTACGTGGCACCCATCCAACCAACCAGCTATCGAGTCATCCAATACCAATCTATCTCTCGAAATCCCCCACCAGTGATTTACAACCCCGCCCAAGATTTTCCGGTGTATGCAGTGCAAAATTATCAAATAAACAATACTCACAATCTAATCAAAAAGTAAGCCATCAACAGTTCATAAGTGCTATTGCATTGTACTAACAAGAAAGGGACGAAACTTAAGATTCGAAGCCAAAGACTATGGAGCAAGCTCCATATTAAAATATCCTATCTTATCTGCATCCAGCACTCTACCTTCAACTTCATTCCAATATCCATAATAAATGTCTTCATTCAAACGATCGGCGCTAAAGAGGGAATAAAAACAAAAGAAATTCGTATCAAGTTATTAAAGTCTAGCTGGCCATGCCCATCATTCATTCAGCCCTGGCTTTCTTCTTTGGGCTCGCAGCTTCAGCGCAGATCTCTCCCAACTCTCCGACCTTGACAAGTGATTCGTCGACTATTTCTTCATTTAGGTGAGTTAGTTGGCTGATTTCGAAATCGAGGAAGGATTTGATAGCTTTGGCATTGGTAGCGCCGGCTTTCATGGAATCGCGAAGTTCTTTGAGCATCATTCTGATACGGGCTTCGGCATTTTCCAGTTGATATTCGACCGTTTGTCCATACAAATCGGAGAGATTGGAGATGGGTCGGACAGTAGTAAGGACGGTATCGTCACGGACACGTGGGGATCGTGGACGGAAGGAGGTAACCATGGTGACTCTCTCTTGTCCACCAAATGCTTGCAGTGCTTGGTGATCAATATAGCGACCTTGCAAAACCACAGCGCATCCCTAGGCAACTTTAGTAGATATACTTCAATGTGTGCAAGCGATCAGCGTTACCTTTGATGGACCGCGGACTTTTTTGATATCACCAAAACCAGTTCTCAGAGCAGTCTCGCCGCCCACCATTCCTGTTGTGTCACTCATCATGAGAACACAAACGAATGGATAACTGTCTCTGTGCCAGCCGACAATGGGCTTCTCATCCTCCTCGCTTATCAAAACACTGCTATCATGGCTGCGTTTTTTCCCTGGGACAGACAAGTTGACATGTCCAATTTCATAGTCCATGACAGGAACAAGATCCACACCCGCAATCTTAGAGATAATTGCGAGAGTTTCAGGGTGTTTCCAGGCCTCGTAGATGAATTTGCCGTGACTGCGTGAAGAGACAGGTTAGTCAAATAATTAAATACACCAAAGATGATGTAGTAACTTACTCGGGAGCATAACCACGGAGTTGTTTGGGTGCGATATCTGAAGTATAGCTATACTTTTCTTGGACTTCCTTGTCGAAAATCTCTTCCCTCATAACATTAACAGCTTCTTCGCTAAAAAGGCGGAAGGGCTCGGAGACAGCGACGGGGGAGACACCAGAGGCGGCAGATTATCCAATATCTTCCATGGTATGCACATAGCTAGGCTCTTCGTATTGAAGATGAGTCTCAGGTTTGAATAGCTTTCCGACAGCTGGTGCACTCTGCTCTGAGGCCAGATACTTGGCGAAGGACCGCTTGAGGCTGTCTTGAGTTGCTCTAGTGGAAGTGTAGTTCGCCACCTTAGGGAACAAGTTTGGCTCAGGAGTTCCTGGCTGATAGCTTACATCGATAGTGGCCATCTCTGCTGTTTGTGGACTGTTCTTGTGTTGGAGAAATGTAGTTGAGCTTAACTGTTGGATATAGTTATTGAAATTATTGTTCAACCACTGATGTACTGGTATCAGATGGTATTGTGGTGTGGATCCTTTTAATTTGAAAGATTTTGTCGTAGAGAATATGATCAAGGGCCTGTGGTATTGTATTGTACTAAATAGACGGTCAGACAAGATATGCTGAGGCAGCAGATGAACTTGATGCGCTCAAGGAAATATATGACCATCTCAAAGTTAGGGGAAGCGATCATGATGAATCTGTCGGAGTTTGATGCATTGCCAGCTCGAATACCACGTCTGAAACTCGGGGCTCAACAATTCCATGGTATTCGAGGTTCCACGAAACCCATTGCTTGCCCGCTGAGTTTGAGACAACAGGGAGAGTCGAGGCAAGAAAGCGCACCCATGCAACGTGGACAGCGCATTGAAACGACAGTAAGGAATGTGGATATACTAACAGATAGATTTATCCGAGGTGCTGTTATTCAGAGAGTTGCTGACTGGGTTGGTAATTGTATGATAGCACAAATGAAGAATGTTTTGATGGTATATTATAATGGTTATTGCAAAGGTCAGCTCGAGAAGGACAACTCTTTTATATCTATAACAACTTCCAAAGCCTTAAAATTGAAGCCCAATCTACGTCTTGTGTGGTAATCCATCGGTGCCACGATTGTCAACCAACCATCATCTTACACTACTATCAATCCTTCGTTAATTTTGCACGTCCTCGATGCTTCGATCCTGGCCGCCCTTACTATGCTCCTCCACACCTTCTTTGGCAGTGAGTTTTCCTCCTTAGATGACCTTGGGGGTTGAATGTGGAGATAGTTTCACGATATCTTGGGTGAAATCGTCACTCCAGCATACTCCTTATCGTTGATTAATATCCGAAGTGGTCGATCGACGTGCGTAGGTCTAGCCCGAACAGCAGAATTGATATCTTCCACTAAGACGACTCAATAATAGCGCTGCACCAAGCGAACATGAATGCAGGGTACTGTAACTGAGATACATTTGCATGGAAACTGTTTCTGCAAATGGATAGTGGGAACCACACGAATAAAAAACGGGCACAAGATAACGTGGTAATCAAATCTTGCCCTGACCACAACATCCAATCGGTGAGCTGCCTCAGTGTTATAACCAGCCACAGAAGCAAGGGAATTGTATGCCAGTTCCATGCTCGAGCGTCATCAATTGTATGATTTAGCAGTTGATAATGTATAGTTGGAGTACAAATTACCAAAGTCAAAAGACTGCAACTAATTATGGAGACAAGTAGAATCAAAAGTGGAGGGATATTGATAGGTGTGGAGGGCTAATGCATCACGTGTTGATCTGACCTGCTGGAAATGATGACCCAAAATGGAACACAAAATTCTTCTTAGCACTATCGGCTATATTTGGCATGCTTCGCTTGATGCATTGAGCCGTTAACGGACAAAGAAAAATCTATCAATAATGTTTGTTCTTGAACATCCGGCAAAAGACAAGAGACAATTATATAACAGAGAAAACGAGACGCATTAAAGGTCGTAATTGAATGTCGCAGTGGAAGAATTCGCGACGGAAGAAATAATATCCACCTTTATCGTTTGTCCATTTGAAAAGTCATTTTTCATGGCAACGAGTGCCATACACGAATGTGATGAGCTTCTCAATCGAAACAAGGTTCGTGTAGGTATATACTACTACCAAAGTAGTAAAGAATCTCAATTCAGCCAACAACCTATTGTTGGCAATTGCATGAGACCGTTCGATTCTCCAGGAGAGATAATGTCTTGTGATCGACATTTTCCCTCAACAAGAAACTGGCACGGTCCTGATAACAACATTGGCAACAAGAGGATGATTTGTGTGGAGGAAGTGGTCCTTTGAGGGGGATTCCCGGTAAATTCGGCCGTTCATCGTGAGTTGATATGCCTGGCAGTTTGGGTCTATTATATGGAGTTATCAATATGATTCATTGGATTGTCGATTGATAAAGCTCGTATCCATCCTCAATGATGTGGGTGGTAATGAATTGATAGCGATCATTCCTTTCAGTTATTGCATTGTGGGCTTCGTTATGGGGAAACGCTACAGCGTAGGCATATAAGTTTATGTGCAGAGTATAATTTATGTTGTTGTCTGTATAAATTCAAAATGAACATATCGCAAGGTTGTGAAAGATGCTTGGATAATAATCGGGAGGAACTGGTGGAGAGGAGATGTCTAAGTTCAAATAACTTCAAATATTTGAGTAAGAGGGACCAACTGAGCAATGACACTTTTCATCTACCTCGCTAATAAGTGCCGATGTTTGGACTTGGCTCGGCTGATAAGAGGACTCTGCCACGAGCCTGCTCTTAGATAAGGGTGGAAAGTAGCTGTGATGGCACGTGAGTGGGAAATATGGTGTAAGCACGAGACATGATAGGTAGGTAATATGTATCTTGCATGTGATTTTTCGGCTGATCGGAGTTTGTATCGGCAATGGTACCGGGAGTCGGGCATCGGGCTTTACCAGGAATGTCTACGATAGAAGGGCAGGTGATGGTGATGAAACTTCAGGAAGCTTTGACTTTCTCGAGTACGAGTCTACGAGGTGAAACCAAACGGATTACGACCAGCTGTAACTTGATCAAAGAAGTGATTTACATTCTACCAATACCAACACCTCCATATCACATTCATTCTGCACCAATTGTAGGACTGCAGTATGTCGTCGGATAAGCCTACAGAGAATCCATGGGATGAAGAGACGAGTCAAAAGTTTGAAAGGTATTGATATGGCGTCTCCTTGTGGCGAAGGGTTCAAGATGCTGATTTTTCCCTGCAAAGCAAACGCCCAGGAGAATACTTCGACCCCTGTCAAGAAGCAGCTTCAAGAAGTCTGAAATGTTTGGCTCGAAACGGATGTGATAGAGATATTTGTACGGACTATTTCCAGTAAGCTTATCCCCAGAATTTAGGATGAAGAAGATAGAAGTAGCGGGTAGTAAATCAACCTTATGTGGACCCTTGATACCCAATGTCCAATGAACAATAAACAGCAAAGAATAGCAGCAAACCATAAATTGGCTCTTGGAGGGGGAGCCATTACAGCTTTTGGACCTTTCATACATCAGGATTGTGGACTAATGATTTGCAGAGCATATCGAGACTGCAAGAAGCAATGGGTATGCATCAGTCCTTCTATTGTGGTCAGCTAACCACATACTGATATGATTGTAGATCGAGCAACGAAAGGAAGCCAAAAGGAAAGCGGGGTGGTTCTCTTCATGAGAAAAGGGATTGTGTATGATAGAAATGTGATAGATCAATTTGCGGGGAGGGACGGTAATAGAGATAAAAGTTATTGACCAGGGCCTTATCCGGCAGCTCAAAGTAACATTCTGGCCAACAAAATGAAAAATGGTTGCTCAATTCGTTGGTGCTGATAATGGACTCTCTATAGATTAATAAAGGAATCTTATTAAAAGCATTGAATCTAATGTATGCGGAATATCTATGTACGACAACTGATATCAATCTCTTTCAGTTCAGGTTGTCAATACCTTCGCCAATAACTAGCCACCTAGATGTGTAATGCAGCACTTGATCTTCATTCAATACCACAAAACATATAATGAAACGACATACTACATAGATGTCTTCCTACTTTGATCCTTACATTGTTTGAACTTTTATTCATGTTTTTATCGTGTGTCGATATAATTTATAAGACTATGGATGACATAGGAGAAAGAGCTAACAAATTTGGTGTTCTTCTCTTTCCTCGCTAGTCAAATCCAATGATGCAAGTTGAAAAAAAATTATATTCACCAATATTGATTGACTTGTTAAAGACTCTGATTTTTTCCATTTCGGCACCCTGATTACAAGCCACAACACCTGCATTTTTATAATCCACGAACTTGAAGATAAAGACATTTTGATTAGCTAACTATCCATCACATTCGGCATATCTTTTTCTCAATCCATATCTGGTAATATTTGAATGATGGCTGATAAGCTACTCAATGATCGTCAAGATGTCCCTATTTGGAATGCTGTCGAAGCCGGCAATTTTAAGCAAGCGCTGAAGTTAGTTGAGAAGCGGTTGGCCAAAAAGCGGACACCTCATTTAGAGGTATGTGTGAATGGTGAAATATCACTCCTGAATATCTCTTCTTCACGTGACTGAGGAAATCTCCCATCTCACGAGTGTAGCTAAGCAAGTTTCCAGGCATTCAAGATTTATATTAAGTCACGTTCGTCTATTCAATCGGAGAGGGATACCATACTTCCCCATCTGGAAGATTTGATTGCTAAGAAGGTTGTCATTACGGATCAGGAGGATATAGATCTCTATGATGATGCTTTGGTCAATGCCATTCCAGAACCTGGATCAATCTGGGCAAGGACGATTGGTGAGTTGCGATGGCAAAGCGTCAAAGCATATCCCAAACAAGAAGATTCTGGGTTGAAATCGTTCAAGGCCTGTTTGTCGGAACGCGACTGGGAACACGCTCAACAGGTATCTCAACCTCTCTATAATTTCATCATGGGATGCTAACAAATGCTTGACAGATTGCGAGTAGTCTTGAAAAGACATTCCCAGGTAAACATCAATACGTTTTCTGGAATATATCTTCTTTATTCCTTAGATCTGTAAGTAATTGTATCGGATGAGGAACATCTCCTGAAGCGTTTTGCTTACTCATTACCAGATTTCGAGCGATCTTTCTATCGAAAAGAGAACTCTATGGGGTCGATTGGCTTTTGGACAGATTAGTAAGCTTGCTACAGCTACTATCCAAGCAGATGTATGTGTTTATGTCTCGTCCAGAATTACTGATATTAACCCGGTGATTTCAGAAGTCAAAGCCTCTCCCGACTCGTGCGATACATACACCGCAAGAGCTGTTGCTTTTACAACGGATTACTGCTGCACATGGCAAATTCGAGGATCGATTAAACTATTTAAACGAGCCTTCTCTTGGACCCGAGTCGATAGTTGCCAAAGGTGATTGGGAATTATGGAGAAATAAATTAGAGCTTATGGAAACATCTGAGCATTGGCAAGAACTTTTTGAGACAGCCGGCGGTCTTCTCAAACGTTCACGTACAAAGGATGAACGCGGACAGATCATCGAGGCTAGAATGGCCGATTGGGCTGTGTGGCAAGCGTACTTACACTCTGCTCTTTCTTTGCAAACCCCCTCGTAAGTACTGTGACATCAATAAATAGAACAACAACTTACAACAGCAGTGCCCTTGATACTGTCTCAACAGAAATTGCATCGCATCTAGACCCCAATTCTGGAATTGACAAAACATGGAGAAGAAATGCGTCTTTAGCATGGCTTGAGTTTACCTTTAAGAGTTCTTCTACGCCATTTGCTACTGAGTCATCGGGATCAGAAGTTGAAATGTACCCTAGAGTGGCTGCAATCGTCAAATATTTGCAAGAATTTGGCGATGCTACCACATCCTTTAGCTATCTCAGACCTTACGTAGAGCTATCACGAAGTGAGGAACTCAAAAAACTTCTCGAAATTCTCAGGAATGGAATTCAATTCGGTAAAAAGGCGACCAAGGACGATTTAGATTCTCAATTCACGGCCCTGTCGGTTGCTAAGAACGAAGTAAGCTGCGCACTGAAACCCAAATCTACTTATGATTTTCTAACCTCTGATACAGTTCGACAACGCAAACGATATGACGAGATGTGTTAACTTACACAAATTAACTCACCTCATCGTGAGTAGTATCTCCGAACACGAACGTCGGTCGAGCCCTCTACATAAAACTAGTGAACGATCATTCACTTGCACATACTGCTCCAATTCTTGCGGGGTATACTGTGAGGTCTGCCTCGAGCAACTCTCCAAGCATTCTATTGCCGCCTACACATCTGCAATGAATGACAACGGGTAAATTTCCAAGTCTCTTCTCCCTACAGACAGACATCCTGCCGATGATTTCTGCACATTAGCAGCAACATGCTTGATAAAACTTGCTCTCTCAGACTCCAGTGATGTTGACGGGTCTCTAAAAAGCAAACGAATCGCGTACGCCTTGCAAGCAGCTGTGTGTCTCGAATATGGCTGGTCACAGTCTAAATCGAACTCTGATTTCTCACTCATTCTAGTTAGAATATATTCTTCTCTTGGCTGCGGCCAAAAAGCTATGAAAGCATACCTCCACCTGAGTTTGAAGCAGATACAGCTTGATACTCTAGGGTACAGTATACTGGATAGGATCTCATCCCTACACCCGCATCCATTCCCTTCTGCCCCAGATTGATCTTCTGAAAATCTCAAGCCTGTAGACCACCTTAAAAAACAAAGAAAGATGTACGGAAATTGTCGTCACCAAGTTTCGAATAACACCTGGAAAGCATTTGAGCATGGAAGCTACAACACAATATTCCAATTCCAAGAGTTTTCTGAAATTATCACCAACACATTGTCGGCAGTATCTTCCGCTGTTGAGACCACAAAGATATCGCGGCTCTTGAAGCAGGCCGCCCCTTCGGATGTTTTTAGCATTCTTCGTGAGTTTACCTTATTCATTTGACACATTCAAGATTTTCCTGACATACGTCTAGCTAAAAACCCAGAGATGTTGGATAAATTCTCGGATTCCAATGACTATACTTCATTCCCTGATTATGAATCCACTTTGGGAACAGGACTTGAAAAGTCTACCCGGTTTGCACCTGGTCCATCTGTAAGTTTGTTTCATAATACCGTCTGTACCCTACTAACCCCATCCAGAGCAACCGAAGCCGTGCAGACTTGCTCGTCGAGAAAACAATCTCCATGATAAATTCTGATGCCACATCTACGCCAATCAATTTTACCTCGTTCAGAGAGGACATTCTTCAAATATCCACCGAACTCCAAAAACAAGCAGAATTGATCAAAACCGGTCCAGCCGAATCCTTCTTCACACGCTCTGAAGCCTCAGCACTCGAAGCATACAGCAATCTCGCTTCCATCATAACCAAAGCCTTCGATCTCACCGCATCATCAGCTGCGGATTTTCAAACCTCGCTCGAAATCTCCAATAAATCTCTATGCACAAAATTAGAACAACATCTCTCTTTTATCAAAGAGGATAAAAATGTAACCCCGGCTCTGTGGAATACTCTTCATACACTATACACAGCCTATGATCTTTCATCTGTTGTCATTAGTGCTACAAAATTCCTCGCGCTTAAAGATGTTAAGACTCATAAACTTCAGGTAGAACAGAATGAGACTTTGGCGGAAAGCGCAAAATCGGTAATGGAAGCAGTGGCTTAGTAATCGAAGGAGATTAGGAGTGGATTGGGTGAAAGTGGGTGGATCGATCGGGTGTTGGAAAGTATGGAGGTGGGAGATTCAGGGGAGCAGTTGAGAAGTCTAGCGGGGGAGAATTTCATGGAAGAGTGGGCTGGGGGTATGGTGGAGGGGTGGAGTGACTTGGTTACTGGACTGGTTTTGTTGAAGATATAAGGGGAAAGCTTTGAAATGGGCGAGGATGCAGATAGATACTATTGGCTCCAATGTGCAGTAATATATCACTTGGGTGAGGTATAGAAAAGCATCATAAAAACTCATCTTCCCACAACCCTCTCCATTCTCATGTAGTATTCATGCATCTTTCAAATATTTCCTGAAATAGATGTTCTTATCCATGTTAAATTATGTTTAGCCCACCTAAATATAAGCATAGAAATATTTTACCCTCAGATAACATATCAAATTCTTCACATCATATCTTCCTCCGCAGCCTTCTTTTGCGCTTTTTTTTGAGCAATCTGCTGTCTCTCCTCTCTCAAAGTAACGAAAACCCAAAACCAAGCCATCATTTCAATAAACCCCCATGTAAATATAATGCGATTCTTGAGACCCTCGCCCCAGTCACCGGCACGATAAGAGTTGCGAGATGTGAAGATAGGGGAGGCGGACGAGAAAAGCCAAGAATAGAGTGATAGTGCCGCAGAGAATGAAAATCGGATGGGTGCTGTGGAGCGTATGTTAGTTTTGGTTTTGGCATGGATGAGGGAGGGGCTGGACAAACCTTTGGTTCCCCAGTGGTATTGAGATATTTCTTCCGGCATGGAGATAGCTACTAGGTCTGTGATACCTAGGAAGAGGAATACTATTCCGAGAAAGGATATTGGTGCGGATTGGCGGTCGAAGGAGCGTTCGTAGGGCTGTTGTATAGATAGGTTAGTATACATATTGATATCGCAGATGTGGGGAACAAGAGAAACTCACCAAGCCCATCGATTCGCCCAGGATGAAGACCAGCGACTGCTCAGCAACCGTCACCGGATTGGTGATGAAGAAGAATGCGAGAGTGATGTGGAAGAGGGAGAGGGAGGTAATGATTTTTGCGCCGTAAATGATCCCCATATTGAAAATATGTTGCTGTGTAGAGAATGATGGAAAGGGGGAATGAGGTAGAAAGAGTGACTTTGGATGAGCTGGATATTTTTGGTCGAAAGATCATACCCATCTATTCTTTAGAGCCATAAGGCTAGATGCTACCCTGAAAGCTTTATTTAGGCGTTGGGGTTTATCCGATTCCGAAGTAGGGGGCAATGCCTATAAATAAGTATCTGTGAGGTTCTTGGGAAGCCTGAGCTGGGTGGAATTACATGCTTACAAAAATCGTGTACCGTTTCAAAATTCGATGGTTAAACGGCCACTCAGTATTTTTGTTACAAAACTAGTTTAAATTTTTCATAAATGGGCAATTTCTTTACTCTATTAATTTTATCATGTACCATGTGGTTTTGTAGCTGTCGTATTGCATGCAAATGACAGTGTTTTCTAAAGGCTTTGTGTCGGAAAATCTTGGCATTTCGATCAACTTTTGCTTGGTCAGCAAACACCAAAAATCGTTCTTCGGAAGGGGCCTGTGTCATCATGACGCACTATGTGAATTTCCCGAGTTACATCCATGTCTTGAATTGTGACCCCTGAAAGTATCAGATGAGGGATAGACAACTTTGAGCTTGTCTGCCATCAAGCAAGATTGTCAAAATGGTAGAAGCTAAATTGGAGGTCGCAAAACATATCAAGTATTGGCAGAGATGTCTACATTCTCTATTGCCTACTGTATACACCAGTACAGATTCCTCGCGCATGACTCTTGGCTTCTTCATCCTTTCCGCGCTTGATTTACTCAATGTTGGCGCATCTACTTTTCCAGAGTCTCAACGCAGAGCTATACGAGCTTGGATACTGAAGTGCCAACATCCGTTTGGAGGGTTTTGTGGTTCTACTAATCATAGGTTTCCTGATGTTTATTATACAGACGTAGGAAATGGGAAACGAGATATCGACCCTGCGAATTTACCTGCGATGTTTTTTGCGGTGTTGAGTTTAGGTTTTGTGGGAGGATTGGAGGATGTGAAAAGGAAAGAGTGTTTGCGATGGCTGAAACGATTGCAGAGGGAAGATGGAAGTTTTGGGGAATTCATTACGGAAGATGGGAAAATACAAGGTGGGACAGACATGAGGTATTGCTATGTGGCTACAGCGCTTCGATGGATGTTGACTGGAGATGCGCATGAGGAGAGGGGAGAGGATGATATCGACGTGGAGAAATTGGTGGGACACTTAAGGGCTGGGCAAACATATGATGGAGGAATTTCAGAAAGTGCGCAGCATGAGGCGCACGCTGGGTATACCTATTGCGCTATTGCGTCCTTGTCCCTTCTTGATCGATTGCCAAAACAGGCCTCTTCGCAACCTACCGAATCATCAAGTCCAAATTCCACCTCGCCAGGTCTTACGAACTTGCCAGAAACTATTAGATGGCTGGCATTGAGGCAGACTTCGTATAATGACGAAGAGGAAGATGATGAAGATGATCACAATGAAGCGACATCGGACCATCACTTTGTACCGGATATTGATTCTACATTCGTCGGCTTCAATGGGCGGTGCAATAAGCGGGTTGATACTTGTTATTGTTTCTGGGTTGGGGGATCTTTAAGCATGCTAGGTCGTTCCGACGTTATCAACAAAGATGGATCTCGACGATTCCTGTTTGAGAAAACGCAGCATATGATTGGTGGCTTTGGGAAAACGCCAGGAGATCCACCAGATATCTATCACTCGTATCTAGTACTTGCTGCTCTAGCAGTACTGAAAGAACCTGGCATCAAGGAACTCGACTCCGCATTGTGTATCAGTGTGGATGCCAAGAAGAACATGGAAGAGCTAAGGAAAGCTGCATTAGTTCCCTCTAGGACATATTGGGTGCATGGATACAGTTTCACAGTAAGGGAAGATAGCCCCCAATTTGGAGAAAAGATGGCAATGGATGAAGGTCCGCCAAAAAGTCTAATAGATGCTTTTGGGGGTGTTAATATAGCGTTATGATAACGGCGTTGTAATTCTTGGCTGGGTGTTTCTGTAGTACTTTTATAATGATACCACCTAAGTTCTTATCTTCGATAATGTATCAAGTAGAGAGTGGCTTGAATGTATCATGCTCGCTGTAGACTTGTAGCTATCATCAAGCTTATCTTCGGAACTTTTTTTGGCAAATCCCCTGAAACTCCATCACGCGGCGTTTTATTGGCAAAACACCCGAGCTTTCAATCGCGTAACGTCATTCGCCGAAGCTATGAGCTTCGAGCTCTTTACCGCAGCTCTTTCAACCTCATAAAAACACAACCACATTCAATATGAGGCTTCTCAATTTTTCCCCGCTCCTTCTCCTGGTAAACGCGGCTCATTCATTTGATTCTCAGACCCCAATTATCGATGAATCGTCCTCTGGCGCATTGAGCCTCCTCGAACTTCACAAATCCCTTGTCGAGATTGGATCTATTACAGGAAATGAACATGACGTTGGCGCATTCCTGATTTCTTACCTAAAGGAACAAAATCTTACCGTGGAGATACAAGATGTCGACTTGGTCGAATCATCATCGTCGTCGGGAAAGAAGCGTCAGAATGTGCTAGCATATATTGGAAATAAAAGACAAACAAGAACACTGGTAACCTCGCATATCGATACGGTGCCACCTTTTTGGCCATACGAAAGAAGAGGCGATGAAATATGGGGCAGAGGAAGTGTAGATGCGAAGGCTAGTGTTGCAGCGCAAATTACAGCGTACCAAGACCTTATTGCGGCCGGCAAGATTCACGAAGGGGATGTTGCGCTTTTATATGTGGTGGGCGAGGAAACACTGGGGGCTGGTATGAAGGAGGCCAATAATCTGTGTCTCTCTTGGGAAACCGTTATTTTTGGCGAACCTACGGAACTGAAATTAGCGGCTGGACACAAGGGGATAATAAGTTTACGTATTACTGCGAAGGGGAAGGCTGGGCATTCGGGATATCCTTCGTTGGGAAGAAATGCCAATGCGATGTTGATACCTGCATTGTATGAATTAGGAAGAATGTATTTACCGTGGAGCGAGAAGTATGGAAATACCACGCTCAATATCGGAAGAGTTGATGGAGGTGTCGCGGCAAACGTTATTGCGGAAGACGCGATGGCCAAAATTGCTATCAGAATTGCTGCTGGTACGCCAGAGGAATTGAGAAAATTGGTTCTAGATGTGATAGAAAAGACGGGGTAAGATTTGGACGTTGAATTCACTCAGGGCTATGGACCAGTACATTGCGATAGTGATGTGGAAGGCTTTGAAACTATCACAGTCAACTATGGTACTGATGTTCCAAATTTGGAAGGAGATCATAAGAGGTATCTATATGGGCCAGGAGATATCTTGGTCGCTCATTCTGACCACGAGCATTTGAAGATCTCTGATCTTGAGGAGGCTGTTGGCGGTTATAAGAAGCTCATCGAACACTCGCTGGCTTAAGTTATGTTTTTTGGACACTCAACTCAGTACGGTAATAGATGTAGGAACTTGAAGCTATGTGGAATTTGATCATTCGGTTTTCAACATATTTTATGACAGAGTCTCGTTATAATAGATATTGGGCGCGAGCCTTTTTGATAGAGTCCTGAAATGGAATTTTCCTTCATACAAGTTGATTTGAACTTCAGGCATGACCCATACTGCGTGATCCTTTGAATGCATTTCTGATAATGTTAGTGCCAAAACTTTCCTATTCGTATCGCTGGGCATAGTAACCTAAGTTATGATAAACCATGGTACAATGAGAGATTCATGGAAAGAGCGCCTGGCTAGGCCTTGTAAAGATGCTCGCGCTTTTTCAGGGCTAGTATCTTCTGTGATATTTCACGTTCTTTTTTTTCTTGTTTCATCCGAACTATCGAATCATCAATCCATATCAAAGATTGAATATTGAAAACCACAGCATTCTATTGTCGGAGGATTTGTCTCATACAACCTCCAGTCCATTCCTTTCTATGCTCTTAATGTCACACGCAACAACAAGATCCAACCTTCAGACCAGTTCCTGCCGATACAGTAGAATTACAGAGGTTAGTATGTATGCTATTCATTGTGTTCTCACCATATCGTTCATTTGAGGGACGTGGGGTTAGATGACCACTGACTAACTTGACCTCAAAGTACATCAAGCTCAGCCATCTGTTATTTCCATCGTTTGTCTCGAAATCTCATAACCAAAGCCTCCTCAAATATTGGCATCATGATCACAGATACAAACTCCAGTGATGTTTGCAAGGCGCCATTTGAGGTACCAGCTTGTAAATTCTCTAAGTAGGTTGAACCCAATTCCGTCGTAGCATTATCTTGCTGATTCTTTGCAGACGAAGCGCGCTTTTCCATGGCGGAGATATGGTCAAGGTCATTTTAGGGCCTTCCAAAGGCGAGACGGGCAACAAAGAACGAGTAGTACCTCGCACCGTTCTATGCTATTATTCGAAAGTTTGTGAGGAGTAACTCATGTTGTTTCGAAATGAAAGTGGCGGAGACTCCGTCAATGCCAGTGACCAAATCCACAATAATGCTGTACTGGACTTGAATTAGTGGGATGTCGAGACTTTCGATATGGCGCTTCAGTGGATGTATACTGGCAATGTCGTCATCAGTCTCGTGAAACCCAAACCTTTTGAAGCAATCCGATTGTATATTCAGTTTTTCATGATTGCAAAGGCGTTGAAACTCAAGGGCTCTTATTCGAATGTAGAAAAATCACTCACAGCTGAACTTGCTACTGCATCGGAAAAAGAAATTGATGAAGACGACAAGGATAAGAACGAGAAGTCATCTATTATAAGCACCGCATTTAAGGAAATACTTAAAGATGCATTTGCATATACCATTGAGGGACGAACCCGAGAGCTCCTGGCGAGCTTTTTGCTCAAACCGTACGTAAAGCACTTATTATGCTCCGATACAAATGCGACAAAGACAAAGGAGTTCAAGGAGCTATTTCAAGAAATTGAAGGTCTTGAATTGGATGTTCTGAGATTAGTCGGCGGATCGCTGAGTAGTCTTTCGATGGGTAAATTGGACAGCGATGGATATTCGAGGTCGACGTTGTGGTGTCCGTTGACGGAATTGAGATTTGATACGGGCAGTATGTATAAGGTCGGACCATTTGTGAAGAGGGCGAAGTCGGGTGATACTTGAGTCTTGTGAGTTTTGATTATGGGGGTGGTACTTCGGCGGCTTTGGGAGAGCGTTTATGGCATTTTAGGATAGGGATTGAGATATCCTATATCCCTCGCTCATTATGGCTTACTTGCATTTTATTACACGTTGATTTTACATGTAACTTCCGCCTTGGAGTAGAGCTGTGAGTTGATCTTATGTAATGAGTCTTTTGTGATAGTTCTCGATATCTTACAGGATAGGGGCTTAATTTACTTCAAAATTGTTTATATTGTTGGCAGGAGTGCCAATGGGCCCTTTGCCAGAGTTTTTGTCGACATTTCAGAGCGCTCTACTGAGGAACAGATATGATTTCAAAATCACCTGTGCGATTGCAATGCTACAGGTTCTTAACTTGTCTATAGTGGATCCATTATGGTACTACTATTCGTATCGGACTCATCGACAAGGTCGAAATCTCACTGTATAATTTGATCTTCTCCGACCCTCTACTTGGTCAGATTTCACCACTAGTCTAGGTCTTATTATCTCGTCATTTATACGAGAAGGCGATAATACTCTTTGCTGGATTGCTCGCATGGATAAACGCTTTGAGACTGTAAGTGCTCAGCCAAAATGTATAAATGGCCAAATATTAGCTCAGTAAACTCAGCTACAGTCAATGGTCAAGAAAACGGTCAAGGCAGGAAGCATAAATTGAAGATGCTGAGCAGTCACAGAACCAACCTTCTTCTCACATCTATCACTCTAATCGCAGCCCCAAGAGATTAGTGCAAGACACTCCGTTCTCTTATATTCAAGGTGTTCGTTACATTTGAACGTTGTTCGCCTCTTTCCGTAACATTTTGACATCGCAACAGAGGCAATGGTATTACCTAATTCATATGAAGGGTACAATTTGTATATTTCTTTATGGTCAATAAGACGAGAAGGGAGAACGGACATAAGAGCAGATCAAAATCTCTAGATCTCCTATCTCCCTCTCGCCTTATCTGACTGCCAGTATGTTGCAGTTCTTCTGTTTGTTACTTATCTAGCATCAAATGAACAAATGAACAAACGAATTCGATAATTCTTAATTTGTTCACAACACAATAATGCCGCAACTCTCTTCACCAGATTTTATATACCGAATGACTTGTATTTTATGGAAGCTCTAGTAATCAGACTTGTCTCAAACCCACGTTCAGGTGTTCAAGTGTTGCGTTCAGTGAATCAAGGTCGTCGCTTCCTCTTTTGCAAATCGCGCTAAGGGTCTTACATTCAAAGAAGGTGAACTTTGGAGAAATTACCAATTCTCTCGAAATTAAAGTCCAAGTTTTACGACTTTCTCTGGGAAAACGTCTATACGATGAACAACTCCGAGATTCCAGTCTTTGGCCGCAGATCAGTCCTTCCCACTCCAAGTAGCCTTTTCAATACAGCTGAGGTGTGTAACAAAACACAAGATATATACGACAATCAGCCTGGGCCATCAGATTCGACGTCTCTTCTAAGTTCAAATAGTACTTTACCTGATTCTTTTTCTAATCACTCTACCAAATCAAGTCATACAATTGCAACTTTCCACCGTGCTGCATCCAGGATGTTGGGTTCTCCCACCGAATTCAACCCTGCCAAGAACAACAGTCAAGAGAATATTGCCTCGACCGTCAACCAATCGAGTTCTGACGGCCCAGCCACTAATCGAAGTCCTCTAGCAACATTGCCACCTGCAATGAACACTCCAACATTCATATCTCCTGCGAGACCAGCACCTGCTACACCAGCGAGGTCTAACTTGTTTGGCTCTAGCACAGTCGGTCCCACCTTCGAATCGTTTAGATCCAGAGCAGTCAGCAATGCTCCTAGCACTCAAGAGGTTCAATCTTCCGAGCCTCTATTCATTAATGGTAATTCTACCCCCAGAAACGTCCAATGATGAAGATGATTTTGGAAACGTCCTGATAATTTCAAAGACTGACATCCTCCAGCCTCACATCAAACTCAAAGCGACACAGTTAATGCGCCACCCCAGAAACGAGCCAAGACTAGCCATAATATCGTTGCTCAACTACCCGCCAATGAGTTCACAAACAGACTCGATTTGTTTCGCGGTCCTGAAGTTCTTGTCACCGCTGGTATCCAGTTGGGGGTCAAAAGTTATCTCATACCTAAAGCATTACTTGTTCAGGCTTCGCCATACTTCCAGACTGCCATCGTGGTTGAAACATTGGGTCAAATCACACGAGAAACTCTCAAAATCGAATGCTCAATCTTAGCCTTTGATTTTGTTGTTCAATATCTTTACACTGGTACTTTTGTCCGCCCGGATATTGCAGGCTTTAGTCCTGGGCCACAACAGATTGTAGGTCATGATGAGCGTCCACATGGGATGAAGCAATGTTAACTTCTCAAATTACATAGACAAATCTTATTGAATTTTACGAGTTGGCAGAGAAATTTAGTCTTGATATCTCGGATACGATCTTGGATAACATCAAAGAGCTGCTTATGATAAATCGTCTCTATCTTCAGGCAGAACACATTCGCAAAGTTGCCAGTTTTCCGAACGGACAAAAACTACGAATGTTGTTTGCTCGCTCATGTATTAAAGCCTACCTTCAGTCTGTCAGCCCTACTTATGTGCAAGCCCAGGGATTCCGTTTTCAAAAAGAGCTCGACATATTAGATGGGTTTGCGGCCGACCTCATGCGTGTGTATCGAGAAGTGGCAGACAAACGTACACCTGACATATTCGCCGAATCGTGTGATCTTCTTGATGGCAAGAAATTCTCTTATTGAGTGAACGATAGAGTGAGGCGCAGAAGTTGCAGTAGTGGCTATGTCGTGTAACTTATAACATGGGGGCTTTTTTGTTGCATTAACACACTTTGAGCTCTCCTACTTATTACAATGAGCGATCGGATCGTAGTTCTATAGTTATAGATTCTAAAGATATACCCTGCTAACGCAGTTCTTTTAAGTCAAAGTGTCACGGGTCTGAGAATGAGATAACTAATCAAAGACTTCCCAATGTAATTTAGACCTGTGTGAAGATTGATCACATGACTTTCTATTCGTCATTCACGAGACAAGAGTCTAGACATTCAATTTAGTAATAGGAAAACTTGAATCTAAACGGATCTACAGGCTTAGATATAGGAGATCTTCTAGATTGTTCCCCTTTCTAGATCAATATGTACTATTACTCACTTATGAAAAACCTATCTCCTATCTAAAACTATGGTTTGTTATATTAGAAGAGAACTATAACATTTGCACACAACAAATTTCGGAGGAAACTTTTTCTTCGAAATACGACCCTCTCGTGATCGATCTAGATCATAGCCATTAAACAAAATTGATTGCAATTGTCCCCAAGTGATTTTGATTAATAATTGTTGTGATACTATTGTTGATACTCTAAATACAAAATTTATATAAAAATTCGTATAAAATTTTCATTTTAAACCTTCAAAATAAGAATATAACTTCTAATATGAATTGTTTCAATAATTTATTAATATTTTGGGATATAGTTATAATGGAGGTTTTATTTGAAGTTTTTATTATATCAAATACTTATTCTATTATTATTTTAGGTACTCTAATATCTTTAAGCTCTCCCTTACCTTCTGAAAATCTTCAATTCGAAATCTCTAGCCTCTTTTTATTAATCAATCAGCCAATTAATTCTGAAAGAAGAGCTAAAGAGTTCAATCTACTTAGTGACCCTTTTATTACTCAAAACACAATTAATACTATTTGTTAAAAGGAATAGAAGTTACCAATGCTAAGCACGTGTAGTGATTAGTAATACGGTTACCTAAACAGGCTAGATTAGACGAACTATAGACAAACATATTGGTTTCCTCATATAATACTATGGGAGGATTAAGATACTTATATACGTAATAACATAATCAATACAGAGTCCTCTTTCACTTAATCTTTTAATAGATTATAAGCCCAGTTAGCATAGCCTCTGGATATTATTGACGCGATTATTACTACAATCCAACTCGCGGAGTTGAAGAGTGTGTAGTATTATTCTATGATTAGTACGCAGTTCTGTGATTACTACTATTACTAATTCGTGGAGTTGAAAGAGCATACAGTATTATTTACAAATAAAAATGTATATGGTATAATAGAAAGGTATATAATACTAATCAAATTTATATTTACAATCTATATGGATTTATTTATACAGAAAAAGGGGAAGAAAAACCTTATAAATTCTCTATATAGATATTAAGATAAACGAAATCAAAAAGCAAACAAAAAGTATTCCGAATTTTATTTAAGAGATTCATAATTGATGATTTCGATAAATGAAAATATAATTGAAAGAAAAGGATTTATTCTATATAATCAAGTTTATATTACAAAAACATATTAAAATTAAAGGAATTGAAATAGAAATTGATGATATTAAAGTTTTCCCAATCCTTAAAGAAAGCAAAATTGTAAATATTAGGTTTAACCTTAATAAAAAGACTAAATATTTGAAAGATGAAATTAGTGCACTTTTATATATATATAGATTATTTAGTAATAATAATAAAGCACTTATTAATAAATATGATATAGTATGAATACTGTAAAACTATCTGAAGTCAAAATACTCAAGAACTAGTGATATCACAATTAATTTGTATTTGACAATGATTCAAATATTCATTTTCAAGTCTATTAACTATTCAGAGATAACTATTATTAAAGCCTGGGATAAGCTAAAAGAATATTAACACAAGTTTAGCATTGCTAACTTTGTATTTAAGGATTCTTATAGAAACAAAACTCTATTTCTAATATTTATTAGAAGTTTTTCAAGCAAATACCAAACAACAATTGATACTATAAGTGTTCAAAATATATTAGCAATAGAAGATAAAATTAAATATCTCATAGCTAAAGAACTCAATATTCAAGAAATAGAACAATTCTATATTGCTAGCAGAAAGTATATAATCCTAAATTGATAAAGAGATAGTAGAGGATTAAGTCTATTGATATAATAAGACTGAGGTGAAATAACCAATACTTATATTTGTTATCTTTATAAGTAAGAGAACCTTTTTCTATATGATTATAAAGATTTTATATTTGTACAAACTTTGATCTATAAACACTATAAAGCCCAGCAACGAAAAGCAATACTTAAAAAGATAACTAAAGTATTATTTTCAAAGAAAAGGAGTAACCAAGCTTATCTTACAAATAGCAAAAGTCTTTTAGTTGATCTCGATTTATTAGAAAGCAAGAAAGAATCTAATAATAAAAAATGCCGTATCTCTAAAGAACTCATTTATAAAACTTATCCTTTTTATTTATATATAAATACCATTATTTCCTCACACATATCTAATCAACTTTCTCTTTTTAGAGATATTAAGAAGATAAAGAAAAAAACAATAAAAGTTGATAAGGGAGTTATATATTATAATTGGATAAATATTGCTATAATAAAGCTAGGAAATAGTAGTATGATTTTACTCTCAAAGATATTATATATACCAGGATTAGGAGTCAATTTCTTTTCTAACAAAAAGATCTGTGAAGCTAATCTCAAGGTCATATTCAATTCATATTTTATATATTTTTAAAAGAATGGAATAAATATTATTAAAGTAAAAATGGATAAAGGAATTTATATAATCTTGGATATCACGAAAGGATATAAAGATATCACTCTATAGAATACAAAGATTATTAATAATATTAAGTCAAATGAAATTACTCTAAACATCTTCTCAGATAAAACCAAAATGGATCTAAAAACTTATTTATTATGGTATAAACAATTCAATTATCTTGGATTAAAGAAAATATGGAATCTCCATATAATTATTATATTGGGAAAACCGATTAAAATCCCATTCAAGATTCTTGTATATGAAATTTGTATATTTATCAAAATGAAGAATCTAATCCCGAAATAACTCAGTTCTTACAAAGCGAAAAGATTAGAGCTTATTCATTTTGATATTACTAGCCTATTTCCAAAATCCTTATAAGGAAACCACTACTTTCTATTAATTATAAACAGCTGAACAAAAGTGAATTGGATTTTGATCTTGAAGATAAAAGACGAAGTCATATCAAGACTAAAGAAATAGAAAACTAAATTAGAACTTGATATTAGTGATAAGATAGTAGCTACTCGAATTTATAATGTATTAGAGTTAATCCAAGCTATTAAAGAATAGAACTCTGGAATCTGATTAAAATTAATTATTATATTATTATTTCATTAAAATGGAACTACTGAAAGAAATATTGGTATTGTTGAAGCCGATATAAGAGCTATACTAAAAGAGACTGAATTGCTATTAGAATTCTGGAATAAAGCTGTTGAATATAATGTACACTATAGGAATAGAATGAACACTGAATTGATTATCGATGATAGTGTTATCAGTTTGATTGAAGTGTTCACAGAATCAACCCTGGATATCAGTTATTATAGAATATGGGGAAGTAAGTGCTATACATATATTAATTCAAAGATAATCCCAAAGGATTAATGATATAACAAATTACGAGATACAACCCGAATAGGTATCTTTATGGGATACTCATATACAATCAATAGGTATGTCAGAATGTACTTATTAGAGCTAGGCTATATTATATGAGCAAGCTAAGTGATTATAAATAAATCTAAAAAAGGGGGAAACTTAAACCTGAGAATAAGGAATTCTGTATCAAGATCTTAAGGTATAGAGAATGTTATTTTTGATAGGAGATTTAGAGACAGATCTTACAAGGTATAAGAAAAGCTAGAATGCTCATTTGATTTCTTATAAGATGCTGTTATTCCTGAACCTCTGAAGGTAATAATCCCTAGTACATTTAAGGTAGACAATATTCAGTAATTCAATGAAGATAGTGAAGGGAACATTACCGAAATCAATTCATTCAAGAATCCAATACTATCTCCAGGAACAAATGAGATAGAGATATCAGATACTACATTTTCGAATGATCAATCCTTGATCAAAACTCTAATCACATTTATGGAGATAGATACTTCTAAAAGATATTCTTTTCGAAAATATAAGTGAAATGATAATAAGTTAGATGAGTATATCCAAAAACTGATAAGAGCAATAATAATAATACTCTCAGCAAACCCAAATGGAAATGTTATTGAATATACTATAATCTCCATATCCCTTATGCTAAGGATTAACCTGAGTATTAAAACTAAAGTATTTAAAGACCTCAAATTGATTTTGAAAAGCTTGATAAATAAAGATATAGTATTCCCTGCAGAACAGATTCTAGGAATACTTGTTTCTACTACATATAATCAGGCAGTCTTGGACCCTGAATATAGGGAAAAATGGAAGTAAACTGTTAAAGAAGAAATCAGCTTATTAATTGCAAATAATACTTGGGAGGAATATATTCTATTAAAAAAAGGAAATCTTGTTTTAATAAAATAAGTATTTATAATAAAAACGAAGAATAATAAGGTTGAAAGATTCAAAGCACAATTAATAGCAAGAGGTTTTAATTAAGTTTTTGGAAAAGATTATAATAAAATCTTTGCTTCTATAATGCGACTTGATACAC
>PQXJ01000275.1:0-49489 GCA_004786225.1 Botryotinia narcissicola | reverse complement strand
AGTGGGTGGACGTTCCGGAGTACCAAACGAACGACTCTACATGTTCAACTTCCCTGAAAGACCAGGTGCGCTTGAGAAATTCCTCACTACTTTGAGACCGAGATTCAACATAAGTCTTTTCCAATACCGTAATGCCGGAAGTGATATCGGAAAGATTCTGACGGGTATCCTGTGTCCGGATGATGAAGTCAAGGATTTGGAGAGATTTTTGAGGGAAATCGGATATCCTTGGACAGACTGTACAGATTCACAAGTCTTTAAGACGTTTTTGAGATCGTAAATTCTGATTTATGGGAAGATTGAAGGATTATGATGATGAGAGATGCATGAGCGGTGAATATTTACCATTTATGGGCGGAATTATGCATTATGTTAGCTCGGCGTTTTGGGTAGTTCGTTGTAGATAAAAGTCATTGGACATGGCGATGACTTTATGGCGTTGCATAGATTATAATCAAAGATATCGTAGATTCCATATGTGATTCTTTGGTGACTGAACTTTCAAATTGGTGTAAATACTTGAGGAAAGATTTTTTTTTCTCGACGTTGGACTGACCAGGAATTGAAGCCTCACCGGGAGTTTTCTGTTCACAATTCAACTCTGTAAACCTCATTTTGGTCTATCATATTTTTCAGGAATATTAATCCACGGAAGGAAATTGTGTAGTGATGAAGTGGTTAACAAAATGTTGTCGCGATGTTGGAAATTGAGAATTGATTTATTCTCTTACCGTCTGGTAGAAGATAATCACATGCCAGCCCACCTTTGAATCCGCAACTTCTTCTTTGGTCGTATACTTGTACCCAATCCATACAGGAAAGAGCGAAAAACGACGATCTGGAGTCAACTGTTGCAGCCCAATCCGATCCAATTGAATTCAATGTAGTACAACATAATACCTACCTTCATCATACAACGTCGAATGAAACATTCCTTATCTCTTTCAGAGTAAAACGCATGCATGCATGGTGATATAAAACCACCCTTACTTGTACCCTTCCACTGTCAGTCTCCTATTCTGTCAGGTAAGATAGAAAATAGAATATAATGCATCCTCTCGCTTTCTTCTTCGTAGGATATCTCATACTCTTTATAACCGCCAATTTGCATTCTCTCTACGATACATGGACCTCTTCAACCCTCTACTGCGTCCGCGAACCATATACCATCACCAGTCTTTCTTCTGATACTCCTAATACGAGATGTTTCCGCGTTAGAATCGATGTGATAACGGAAATTCTTGAGAGAGTACCAAGCGCAGAGGAGGGCGAAAAAATTGTGTGGTTGAATGGATATGTATTGCCTGGGATTATTGAATCCCATGGACATATTTTGCAGTATGGAGAAATGCTCGAGAGTGTGAGCTTGTATGAGGCGGAAAGTGTGGATGATGTGAAGGGCAGGATTAAAGAGTGGTTGGGAAGACACGAAGGAGAAGGTTATGGAGGCAGAGAGAAATGGATTAGGGGGGTGGGATGGGATCAAGCTCATTTTGGAGGCGTGATGCCGACAGCTGTATGAATCCATCTTTTTGTTTTTCTATTTGGTAAAGAAGTCTGCTAATGAAATTTTCAGAAACACCTTGCTGAAGACCCGGAGCTGAAGGATTTGTATATCATGCTCGATAGGGTTGATATACATTGTGTGTGGACTTCAGAAAAGGTCCTCTCCCTTCTTCCTGATCCTCTACCTGAATCGCCTCCGGGTGGAGAAATTATCACGATTCCTGGACCTGGGGTCTTTTGCGATAATGCAATGGACAACTACATCTATCCTCTCGCACCCAAGCCAGACGCGTCTCAAAAAGTACGCTGGCTTAAAACCGCAATGGAGGAGTTGAATAAAGTAGGTATTACGGCTATGAGCGACGCTGGTATGCGTATGGAAGATGTGAAAATATTGCAAGAATTGGCTAGGAGAGATGAATTGACTGTTAGAATTCGTGTGATGGCTGAGTGTGATGAGAGAAATACTTTTTGTCATCAAGAATTGCGAACGGTGAAAGTGATAAGAGATGGATCTGGTGGAGGTGATATGCTATTATTTGGAGGGATCAAACTCTTTGCGGATGGAGCTTTAGGCTCCTGGGGTGCGGCATTGTTGGAACCATATTCGGATAAACCTGAGACTAGTGGAATGATGTTAATCAACGAGACCGAATTAACGGAAGTTGTTAAGAAGGTACTTTACTACTTCCCTTCTCTTCTGTCAATAAGACTAACCGATTCTTCGAGTTCATCGAATGGGACTACCAAATCAATATTCATGCTATCGGCGATCGAGCTAATAGAGCTGCTATAAATGCATTTGAAGCGGTCTTGGGATCTGATTGCCATGGTTGCAACCAAGAAAAGAGGCTAAGGATTGAGCATGCTCAAATCATAGTACGTTCCATATCAAAAGTGGATACTTTTCTAACACACTTCCCAGCATCCTGACGACCAAATACGCATTGAAAATATGGGTATTCTTCCCAGCATTCAGCCAACACACGCTACATCTGACATGGCTTATGCATCATCCCGCCTCGGAGAAGAACGACTTTCAAATTTCGCTTATCGTATGCGATCGTTCTTCCCTCCTGCTCATAACAACACGTCAACATATCCTGGGCCAGTCCTTGGTTCTGATTTTCCAGTCGAACCACCGAATCCTTTTCATGGTATCTATGCAGCAGTGACTCGTCTCAATCCTAAAACTGGGACTTCACCCTCAGGAAAGGAAGGTTGGTATCCGGAAGAAAGTCTTAGTATTGAACAGGCAATTCATGGTTTTACGCGCAACGCGGCTTGGGGTTGGAAATTGGAAAATAAAATGGGGGCCATTGAGATTGGAAAGTGGGCAGATTGGATTGTGGTCGACAGGGATGTGATGGGGATGGAAGGTCAAGAGGTGGAGGCACTGAGAAGCTTGAATGTGTTGGGGACGTGGGTTAAGGGGAAAAATGTTTGGGCAATGGAGGAGAAAGAAGTTATGGAACTTGATCAGCTTTATCAGAAGGGTGATAGGCTCTGGATTGGTTTGGCAAGGTTGGCAAGGAGTTTGACGAGAGGGTTTAGGGAAATGTTGGTTTGGGGGAGGAAATTAGAACTTTAGAAAATAGTTGGGAAGGAGAGAGGTGGGATGTGTGGGATTGATTGCCGTAGATGAGGAGCGTGTATGGATTGAGGGAAAATTACATCGATAAGGGAAAAGGGGGAGAAAGGGAAAAGGATAATCAGAAAAGAAGAGACCTCCCCCAAAAGGTGAAAAGATAGTATTAGAAGCCAGTCCGTCCTAGAAAATTAATAACCTAGATAGAATGCACATCCGATGAAATACAGTTTGATATTTCCCACTTGTGGACTGGAGCTAGAGATTAATCAATTTATCTATTCTTGTGTCAAAGAAATGTTCTAAAGAAAAAGTTTGTTGTTATGCTTTACAAATTGATTTAGAAAGAATCTAAGAATGCAAACCTCCAAGAAACTCCATTCCCAAATACTATGCGCCGACCATTTGACCCAACTTAGCACCAGGAAATCATCGAATCACCAAATCATCGCTCACCATGGAATCTAAAATGCAAACCAACATTTACAGCACAGCATACGCACTAGCATAGCTTACCGACCCATCATCTACCCTCGTAACTTCATTACTCCGTTCGTACCTCACGAATTTGAATTTGCCCTTTTCCTCATCCAAATTCTTGTCCTCCTTCACTTTTTCAATCGCAGCCATTATCACTCCAATCGGATGTCTCCCACAAACTGTATTCCCGGTCTCTTCCAGATTATCTAGAAATTCTTGATGCACGCCCCCGGAAATGGCATCCATGGATAATTGATCCAGGCGTCCTATGCTCTCATGAATCGGTGGTTGCGTCGGTGCTTTGTCCCGGCGCGAAAGCGAGTACCCGCCAGATTTATCGCGGGCTTCGGAAGATGGACTCGCGGGGAGATAGTATGTGTATTGGAAGCGGGGACCCCAGTGGCAGAAATCGGAGGAGATGATGAAGATGTTGGAGGGGTCGGAGAGGTAGGGTGCGAGAAGGGAGCCGAATTTTCGCTCGGTGGTGGGGTTGGTGTTGCCGACGAGGATGGGTATTAGAGGAGGGAAGGATGAGGGGGAGGGGAAGTTGAGAGAGAGAAGTTTGTAGATGTAGGGGAGATGCATTTCGAGAGAGTGCTCAGTTTCATCTTGGTCGGTGGACATTTTCTTGAATTCCCCTGTGGCGGATAGTTCTTGCACAAGAGCGGTGTCGATTGCTAGATCTCCCAAGGGAGTGGCATATTTGGAATGTTTGGATAGTGCACATTCAGTGAGGTACCAAGCGTGAGAGGGTCCGAGGAGGAAGATTCGTTTTGCGGCGGAGAGATCGAGGGTTGCGTAGGCCCAGGCGGCGGCGGGTCCGGAATAGGAATATCCTGCGTGGCTTCAATCTGTTAGAGAGTTTTGACGAAGGAACATGGGGATAGCTAACGGTGCAATGATGACTCGAGCACCTGGAACGGGTAGTTTTGTGTCGGAAATGGTGGAGGGGACTTGGGATAGCCAGTTATCGAGTTCCGAGGATAGCTTGCTCGGATTCGATGTATACCACGAGCCGGCGTGGCTGGCTTCTCGAGTACTACCCATGTTGTTCTGGCCGGTTGTGATGGTAGCTTCTTGGGTATGTTTGTTGTGAGGTTCTAGAATGATGATGATGTTGTTGCTGATATGATACGGTTATCGTGAGGTGTGGGGGTGGATGGCGGGGTACCTAGCTAAGCTTAACCTTACTATTTGAATTCCCGAAGTTCAGGCGGTGCAACACTAAGCTTCGTTTTCTTTCCCATGTGGAGCGGCGTCTTCTTGATTTTTGACGGCGACATGAGGAGATGCATTGTTCTCTTCCTTCACAAACATTGCTGTTTAACTATGTGCAATTATCGGGGTTCTCTATTTCATCATATTCAAAAATCAATGTAATGCTTGCCTGGTACGCGTCGTCTGCCAAGCCTGTTCCGTCGGGTGTACACCATCCATGAAACACTGAAGCTCTCGATGTGTTTGCGCGGCTCTTAGCGGTCAACACGCGTTTAGTGACGACGATGTGATGCTCGGTTTTGCGAGATCGAATAGGAGAATAATGATACATATCCATTATCTTGGCGTGCATATCTCTACATTTATTCTTCCTAGGCAACAATGTTTGTCGGAATCACGTCAAAAGTTTATCTGCTGTCATAGCGAATCTTCGTGTCGAAATGACTCTAAATCACGGAGTCGGAATAGAGCTTGCTTACTGTTCTCCCACTTCGGTGTTCAACTCCGATCATCGCTGATGACACATCATGGCATGGATACCATATGCTAGCTTTCCATCTGCAAGGGTCCTCGATAAGCAGTCGTTTATATATGTATCTCTCTTTGTATTGACCTCGATTTTATGCTTTGAAGTATCAATCACGAACTGGAAATCATGTCAAGTAACACTTCCAGTTTTAATATCTCTATCAATGACTTCGGTCCGGCCAAGTCTGTGGGATTTGACTTTACTCCACTATTCGAAGATGTAATTCTCTCAATTGTACCATCAGTCATCTTACTTCTCTTACTCCCGATTCGAATATGGATGCTTCGCGGTCAACCTCGAAAAGTTAATTTTAGCTTGTTGCATAGCAATAAATTGGTATAGTCTGATTATTCAAGCGAGATAAAATGGAAACTAATGTTACCATAGCTGTTCTTAGGAGTTTTCACAATCATGCAAACGGCTTATTTAGTTATGAATGCCACCACGTCAACATTGAAGACACGTGCAACAATACCTGCTGCAGCTCTTCTACTTGTAGATGCCCTCGGCTTGTTTGCTTTATCGCATATTGAGCATCTTCACTCTGTCAGGCCATCTGCTCTTATCAATGTATGGCTTTTGCTCACGTTGCCTTTCGATATAGCGAGGGCAAGGTCACTTTGGTTAGTTCATGCAAATAATCCAACTGCTGCAGTCTTCACTAGTGCTCTTGGCGTTAAAATTATGGTCATCATCGCCGAAGCGGTGGAAAAGCGCCACATTCTACTTGACAGATATCGAAACACATCACCAGAGAATACCAGTGGTATTTATAGTCGCAGCTTCTTTTGGTGGTTGAATACCCTCATGACCACGGGTTTCCAACGGGTCATAAAAAACGAAGACTTATATCCCATTGGTGAGGAAATGAGCTCACATTACTTGTACTCCCGAGCAAGGAGCACCTGGGATGCAAGCAATCAAACAGGATCTTATTCATTGCTTTGGTCAACCTTGAAAGCCACACGCGGAGCATTTGCTCTTGGGATTGTACCACGGCTTTGCACGACTGGTTTCAAATATGCACAACCTTTCTTACTAGAAAGAACCGTTGGTTTCGCGAACGACGAAAGTCAGCCTGATAACATAGGGTGGAGTTTGACTGGAGCATTTGGTCTCGTCTTCCTAGGTTTGGCTGTTTTCAACGGAGCCTATTACCACATGGCATATCGTTTTAACACGGCTGTACGCGGTTCATTAGTAAGCTTGATATATGCAAAAACCGTTGATTTGAGTATTACTGCTCTTGATGAATCAGTTGCCGTCACATTGATGGCAAATGACACAAGTATGAGATCTTCTTCCAATGTTATAAGCGATGCTTACTTTCTTCTACAGGCGCAATTTGTGAAGGATTCACAAATATACACGAGCTTTGGGCTGTTCCTATAGAACTAGGCATCGCAATGTATTTGCTTTATCGACAACTTGGTTTGCCTTTCTTGGCTCCCTTTTCCATTGCTTTGTTGTGCACAGCAGGCATTCTTCTTATGGCAAATTGGATGGGTAACGCACAAAAGATTTGGATCAGAGGTATCCAAACGCGCATTGATATAACAACTTCTATGTTAGGGTCTATGAAGGTCAGCTCTCTTACTACTCATCGTGCATAACTTACTAAAAGCCTACGCAGGCCGTAAAAATGTTAGGATTTACAGACTCGCTCACTACCATGGTTCAATCTCTTCGTGTGAAAGAAGTACACCTTTCTCAATCATTCAGAAGGCTTTTGTGTGGTCGTGTTTTCCTAGGTATAGTGTTTTACGTCATTCGCCTGAAATATCCATCTAACTTGTGGTCTAGCAAATAGCACTGCTATCGTAGCGCCGCTAGTCACATTCACAGTATTTGTGATTTCAGCTAATGTTACCGGTCGTACTTTAAGTACCTCGACAGCGTACACATCGCTGTCTCTCATTGCCCTCTTGGCAGATCCAATGAATACACTGGTGAGGACGATACCTCAAATTAATTCTGCTGTTGCTTGTTTTGAAAGAATTCAAACTTTCATGTTATCGGATGCACGAAAAGACCATCGCTTGCCATTGATAGGATCTCAACCATCAGACGCTACCAGCGATTCGGGCCAAGGTATCGAGTTGAAAGATATGTCAACTGTGGTAAATCCTTCAGCAATGATCGTTGCCCAGAATGCTAGCTTTGCTTGGAGTCAGGACGCTCTTCCTGTGATAAATGACTTCAGCTTTACCCTACCATGCTCTCAATCGCTTTTCATCATTGGTCCGGTAGGTTGCGGAAAGAGTACTCTACTCAAAGGATTACTTGGTGAAACTCCTTCGTCAAAGGGCTTCATCTATGCCAAGACCGCTAGAACGGCGTATGTTGAACAAAGTCCATGGATTCAGAATGGGACCATCCAAGACAACATTTTAGGTCCATCAATCTTTGACTCACCTTGGTATAATCAGGTTGTTCGAGCTTGTGCTTTAGAACATGACATCGCGGTTTTGCCTAATGGAAGTGGTAAGCTCGTCTTAATTAATGTCATTCTTATCTCTTTTGAATGTCTTGCTTGTACTTGTAATAGAGTAGTGCTGTCTCATATTTCTCTTCCACTGTTTGGTAAAGACTTGGAAATTCGAATTCACTGACAATATCATAGTTACTCGTGTAGGAAGTGGAGGTATCTCACTAAGCGGCGGTCAAAAACAACGACTTGCACTTGCAAGAGCCGTTTACGCCAAAAACGAGTTCATCATTCTTGACGACGTATTTTCTGGGCTTGATCCAGAAACGGAAGAGCAAGTTTTCAAAAGACTTTTTGGAAAACAAGGACTTTTCCAAGAAATGGGAACTACTGTTATTTTAGTTACTCATGCCGTTCACAGATTAGCATATTCAGATTACATCATCGCATTGGATCAATCAAGCCAGATCATCGAACAGGGTACCTTTGATTATTTGAAGACCAGTGGTGGCTATGTAGAGAATCTGGAGACTCGGCATAGATCAGAGAACTATGACTCCGAAGAACTTGACACAAAGGAGACGACCCAGAAACAAAGTCCATTCGCAACTGTCGAAAATGATGATCTCATAAATGAAGTTGCAGATCTGAATCGACAAACTGGTGATGCTTCAGTATACCAATATTATTTTGCCTCCATCGGATGGGTACCGACCGGAATCTTTTTTCTTCTTGTCTTAATATTTGGAGCAGCATCGAAATTACCGGAAATTGCTTTGACTTACTGGACTCGAGCTGTCGCTGTTGAAGGTAATAAAGCAAATCCATATTGGCTTGGAATATATGGAATGCTATCTGCTATTGCCCTGATTGGATTCGTGGCAGGCATTTCCCATTTGATGTTATATATGATGCCGAAAAGTGCAAAAGTCCTTCACCAGAGATTGTTGGATTCCGTGATGGGAGCGCCTCTTTCTTTCTTCACCGCCACAGATACTGGGACGACTACGAATAGGTATGTACTTGGGTTGTATTATCGGAATCTTGCTAACTTCAGACTCAGATTCAGTCAAGACATGTCTATAATTGATGGAGACCTTCCCTATGCGTTGGTTGATCTCTCATTGTCCATTGTGCAAGCATCAATGGGAGCTATCTTAATGTCTCTATCTGCGGGGTATTTCGCCGCAACTATTCCGGTCATCGGTCTAACAGTATGGGGCAAGTCAACACACATTTTCTTATATTAATAATTGCTGACCAGGAAACAGTGCTGCAAAAATTCTATCTCAGGACATCTCGGCAAATGCGTCTCTTAGACCTCGAAGCAAAATCCCCGTTGTACTCCCATTTTATCGAAACCCTTAGTGGCCTAACTACCATCCGAGCTTTCGGTTGGACCGAAAAGTTTCGCGAACAAAATCTTGCATTTTTAGACACATCTCAGAAGCCCTATTACCTCCTATTCTGTATCCAACGCTGGCTAGGTCTTGTTCTCGATCTTCTCGTTACAGCCCTTGCAGTAATTCTCATGGTGCTCATTGTCAAGCTTCGCACCGATATTAGTCCGGGCTATGTTGGTCTTGCTCTGTTGAACGTTATGACTTTCAACCAATCACTTACTCTAATTATCAAGGAATGGACCCTTATGGAGACAGCCGTTGGGGCAGTCTCTCGTCTCAAAAGTTTCGCAGCAACAACTGTAAGCGAGAACTTACCATCCGAAGTCAAACCTGTGCCAGAAAATTGGCCAGCATTCGGAGCCATAGAATTCAAAAATGTAAAAGCGTCCTACACCTCAACGTCTGTCCCGGTAATCCATGATCTCAACCTCTCTATAAAACCTGGAGAGAAAATCGGAATTTGTGGCAGAAGTGGAAGTGGAAAAAGTTCTCTCATCGCAGCGCTCTTTCGCATGTTGGAACTTCATCCTGGAAGTTCAATTCTTATCGATGGTATAGACATTAGCACAATCCCTCGACAAACGGTACGGGCGCGGTTGAATGCTGTTCCTCAGGATCCCTTTTTCCTACGAAGTGCTATCCGCACAAATGCCGATCCGTATAATGTTCACACCGACCTTCAAATAATCTCCGCGCTAGAAAAAGTACACCTCTGGTCTCTTATTTCGTCTAAAGGGGGATTAGACGCGCAACTCGATACCGAATTCTTTTCACACGGTCAACGGCAATTATTTTGTCTAGCGAGAGCCATTTTAAGAGGAGGAAAAATTATTGTATTGGATGAAGCAACGAGCAGTGTGGATAGCGAAACGGATAAATTGATGCAAAGGGTTATTAGGGAGGTCTTTGAGGGGTGTACCATTCTGGGTGTTGCGCATCGTTTGGATACAATTGCGGATTTTGACCGCATTGTATTGTTGGGTAAGGGAGAGGTGGTAGAGAGTGGACGATTTGGGGAGTTAATGGAGAGGGAGGGCGCGTTTAGGGAATTGTATGATTCATGATTTGGGAGAGGGAGCGATTTCATGATTTTAGTCGACCGGGTCTATAGCCGCTAGAGATACGATAGTTAGAGATTAGTTAGGAAGGCGAATAGGTAAGATTTCCCGACGTGGGATTTCAAACAGTTAGATACGTCACCTCCACCCGATGGAACGTCCATACTCGGAAATCGTTATCAGTTGTTTCGGGAGGCTTCGGATAAGGCGTAATTTAGAAAGTAATTATACTTTGTACATTAAATTACTTATGACTTGCATACATACGGCAGGAACAGCTCTATAAGATGGACTCTGAAGATGACGGCTGAGGCGTATGCAGAGGAAATCATCCGTTGGTTTCGTCACCGAATTGTCAATATCATGATCATCATCGGTGTCTTATCATTGAAGTTGTATATGAAATTGTACGGAGTACATATGTGAATTGCAAGAACACCGATAGCCTGATCATTTATGAGATGATATTAGGGATCCGCAATCGTCAAGTCATCCAATTAATTTAGTGTATTGTAGTTGTAAAATTAAAGAGAGATTAGAACACCGATAAACAAATCTGAGTGCCAATCAGAAGCGAGAGATGAAGGGGGCTTGATTTCCGAGGCTTTGATAAAGATAAAGAGCATCTCCTCTTGATCTGGAAAGCAATAATCAATTCGGTTTGATTTCAACAAAGTTGTAAAGCCTCATTATTTGATTCTCATTGAAAGATTTCAAAAAATTCTTCAACTGTAAAATGAGGTACAGAATGCGCGTGGTGTCAAATCTCGACGTCGTTTCATATCCATGCAAATGCGATTGTTGATTGTTAGGATTGTTAGGCGATGAGGTTTGGTATTTACAAAATTGTTTCTTTAAATACCTGTGCGGGCTGATATCTGATATCAATGAGGGCCCTGCTGTTTCGATAAAGTTTGATAGATTAGATAGGCATTATATTGTAGGTCGGTCTCGCCGAATTCTGCGTGGGGAGCATTTTTGATCCAGTCTGTTATCAGTGTTTGCCCGTTAAGTGGATACGAGGTTTGAGTTGGGGAAGAGACGAAAAAGCTCCACTGATAGATAATGGCGGGTTGGAGAGAGGGTGGCTGCTTTTGATGATGCCTGAGATACCAAGAGCTTATCAGGAATTAGTTTTTCTGGGTCCAAGATACTAGCAGTTCTCAAGTGGTTAGTGTAGTCATGAAAAGTGGACTTTCTGGGGAAATTCATTGGTAGTCGGTCTTCCAAGAAGTCTGGATTGAAGGCCGAGATGAATCTTGGCCCGTTGGATTTTGCTTAGGGAGGGGGATTCTTGGAATGCGGTACGAACTATTGATCACGAGATTAGCTTGGGTGCTTTGAGGAAGTATAACCAATGGAGAATATTCAATTCTGTCTGCTGATAACACCGTAGTTTAAATAGTATGATACACCACATATGACGTTTGATATAAGCCTTCCTATCTGCGAGGAAGGTTTTCGAACAATAAAATCCTTCTTTCTTGCCGGCAACATCGGATGTAACGTCCCTCGAACAGGCTTCGTCGAACGCCTTGGAGAACGCCTCTTAAAGCCATCAAACGCGTGTGAACCACTGACGAACGACTTCAAGGCTGGTGATCCCTTTCACCCTTGATCTTTCAACCCTTGAATCCTCTTGCATACGGAAATAATGTACTTTGGGTTCAATCACATGATATTTCTCGTGTCAACCAATCGGTCCAACTTATTTTAAATCCAGCCATTCTTATCTCTAACATCACAAGCACTAATATCCGAATTTCACGCGGCGTCTTCTCCATACCCACAATAATCCCAACCAAGCCTTTACCGTCGTGCATTAATTAAATCCTTTCGAAGTCTGCAAGGTTCAATCCTTGAAAATCATTCAAGTCTGATTCGACGTGGCAAAATGTGGAGGTAGATCTTAGTCGTGTTTAGAGATGACATTGTGTCATAAAAATTCCATGTCAGTCAGTGTGCAGCCAAAGGAAACCTGTCAAGAAGCAAGAGAGTTAGAGAAGCGATGGAAATAAGAGAGGCTAAAAACACCATCCTTGAATAATTCAAGGAACTGAGAGATAGCTCGTGTCTTAGTATTGGTTGCTAAGAAACTTGGGTGGGCTAATTTTTTGACTGGGTCCGACAGAAGAGGCATATCTGGAGATCGGGTGGGAGGGGTGAAGGGTTTTGGCGTGGTTTATTGCGGATTCATGGGAAAAAATGCAAGTGGATGCATCTGAAGTGGAAATCTTTCCGGTAAACATACTTTCTCTTCTAGGTATAACCTATGCTGATCAACTAGATTGGGGTTCCCTCGAGAAAGGTGATATAGAAGCTACATTTCCCACTGTACTGCTACTCTTCCTCCCTTTTCTTTACCAACCATAATACAAGGTACCCCGAGAAGGTTATTTGAGTCGGGCACTCAAGTTGTCGAGCAGTCATTTCTTCTTCCCTTTCGCACTTGCTGATATAATTAATTATTGATACCTTCGGATATCAACACCAAACAGTACTCGACACAATTTCCTCTCGGTTCTCGATACAATGGAGGAATCAAAATATAATTCCGAAAAGGGTAACCCCCCTCTCACTACCACTGATACTGGTAGCCGAGAGGCATACATGGCAGATACAAAGGCACCTTGGTCAACAAGATTCGTCGACAGCTTCAAGAGAGATCCTAATGCTGCTGTAACAAAGCCAAGTCAAAGAGGTCTTGATGGACTCGAATCACATGTCGCAGGATTTGATCACAGAGCTGCTGCTGAAGCTACTGCCAATTCTGGTTTGGCTAGAGAATTGAAACCTCGTCATTTGCAGATGATTGCAATTGGTGGTTCTATCGGTATGTGAAGACACCTCATGTAATAGCGATTTAAAACCATGAATGTAAATACTAACGGTGCTACCAATAGGTACTGGTCTTTTCGTCACATCTGGAGCTGCTTTGTCAAGTGGTGGTCCAGCTTCCCTCATCATCGCATACGGTATCATCGGTATAATGCTGTTCTGCACTGTTCACGCCTTGGGCGAAATGGCTGTCGTTTTCCCTGTCTCTGGTTCTTTCTCTGCCTACTCTACACGATTCATCGACCCTGCTTGGGGATTCGCAATGGGATGGAATTACGCTATTCAATGGCTTGTCGTCTTACCTCTGGAAATCGTCGCTGCTTCAATTACTTTAGAATATTGGCCTGGTGCATCTAACACTAATGCGGCTGCTTGGGTTACGATTTTCTTCGTGGTTATCGTTGCGATCAACTTCTTTGGTGTCAAAGGTTATGGAGAGGCCGAGTTCGTCTTCTCAATCATCAAGGTCGCTGCAGTCATTGGATTTATTATTCTCGGTATTGTTCTCAACACTGGAGGACAAGTCGGAGGCGGAGAATATATCGGAGCTCGTTATTGGTATCCCAATACCGTTCCATCCACGTATGCTGGCTATGACAGTCCGGCAAACCAGGACGCTGATGGAAATCCTGTTCAGATTGTATCTGGCGCCTTTAACAATGGTTTCAAGGGTCTTTGCTCTGTATTTGTCACAGCTGCATTTTCTTTCGCTGGTACCGAGCTTGTCGGTTTGGCCGCAGCTGAAACCGCCAACCCACGTAAAACCCTCCCAACTGCTATTAAGCAAGTTTTCTGGCGTATTTGTCTCTTCTACATGGTTGCCTTGACCTTAGTCAGTGTTCTTGTACCATACGGAGATGGACGACTCCTGGGAACAAGTTCCACTGATGCTAAGGCCTCCCCATTCGTTATCGCTATCAACAATGCTAGAATTGGTGTTCTTCCTTCAATTATGAACGTTGTCATTCTCATCTCTGTTCTTTCGGTCGGAAACTCCTCCATCTACGGTTCCTCGCGTACTCTTGCCGCTCTTGCAGAACAAGGTCAAGCCCCAAAGTTTCTTGCCTACATTGATCGCAAGGGACGTCCTCTCTTTTCGATCATCTTCGCTTCAGTTATCGGTCTTCTCTGCTACGTCGTAGCTGGTGGACCAAGTACCGCCGCCGTAGCGCTCAATTGGCTCTACTCTCTTTCCGGTCTTTCCTCACTCTTCACATGGGGATCCATCTGTCTCGCACACATCCGATTCCGCGCTGCATGGAAAGCACAAGGTCACACCCTTGATGAATTAGCCTTTACATCCCAAGTCGGAATTATTGGTTCATGGATCGGATTCCTTCTTAATTGCCTAGTACTCATTGCACAATTTTGGACAGCTATTTGGCCAATTGGATATGCAACAATGTCCAAAACTGACATTGCGAAAGGTTTCTTCCTCGCGTATTTGGCGGCTCCAGTTGTCTTGGCGTTTTACATTCCTTACAAGCTCTGGTATAAAACTCCATTTATGAAAGTAATGGATATGGATTTGGATACAGGAAAGAGAGATCTTGACACTCCTGCGCTGATCGAACAAGATCGTCTTGAGAAGGCTTCGTGGCCTGCGTGGAAGAGAGCTTACAAGACCATGTGTTAAATACCATAAGGTCAAGGGATAGGGAACAATGGCGTTTAGGATTGGGTAATTATATGATTATGTATCATGCTTTATTACCATGTTAATGATTGTCTTATTTTTGGTGTCTTGATGCTTGATAGACATATGAGGATGGGAAAAACTGGTTGGGGATGGGCGGAGCTGGGGCTGGGAGCAGACATCTGTTAGATCGAATGTTGGTTGCTGGAATGGAGCGGAAAAGTATAGAGAGAAAATAATTGATATATCATTGCTTCTAAAGATCTGGTCTTCTTCTTTATGTAACGTGATTTACTGTATTGCCATATTCGAAGCTTTGTGCTTGTAGCCAGAAATTGAATACTTGGACATCGCTTACAAGCAGAGCTCTCAATAGTTTGAATTATAATCTGATGTTCATAGGGGTTCAACGTCTGAAATAATTTTGGATTAGTATTCAAGCATTTCTGTCTCATGATTTAACCTGTTCACAAGTTAGAGTCTCTAAGCATCGGACTACAGTTCAGATTGTTGGAAACTGTATTCATCTATTGCTTATGCATTATTGAGTAGCAAGGTTATAGTGCTAGAGTTCTAATACAACAAACAACATAATGTCAACAAATCTATCAGGATCTATCACCTCCCAACATCAGAACAAGCTAAGGTGTGAGTCAGTTCATAGGTATGTATAAGAGAATAGTAGTGTGATAGGTAGTTAGTACTTAGTTCGAGATATACACAATTTAAGGTGCGAAATCTTGTTTGGACTGTGTTTCCTGGTTTTTGGGTGTGATATGATGTGATGTGATGTGATGTAAAGGATGGGGATAGTATGGTGTGTTTGGGCTAATTTGATCATGTTTTGGGGGTTTTCCGGATTTGTCTGGTCTAAGTCTGGTAGTCTAATATAGTGCATTATAGTATGGTATGATAGTGTACGTTAGCCCGGGCGATCTGATGTTAAATTTAAGCTTAAAGTTAAAACGTTTTTTGAGAATCTTGGGATTGCGTCACAGGCAGTGAAATAGAACAGAACGGAATGGAAAAGAATGGAGTAGAATGGGATAGATGATATTGCTTGATGTGTTGTTATGGTCATATCAGGTAAAATTGCTAAATGTACTTTTTAGTAAGGAGAAAAACGAGCAAAAGCACGACAGGATGTGGGGATAGATCAAGACATCGATGCCCCTTAGCAAATTTGTTCGGATATGCGATAATAATATGGGATAATAGGATATGAAGATATTGTTATTGAGTTACTCACCCTTCAAGATTACACCATATTAAATAAAGAGGCAAGAAAGAGAGAAGAGAAAAACGGGATCATGATCGGGACAAGAATGCGGGGAACGGATTTGTATAATTTAGATGGGATAACAGATATGCGACGAGACGATTGGAACTCTGATGCGAAATTCTGATGTCGTTTATGACGATTTAGATGGCGTGAGAATTGATCGACTATTTGTTGATAGATAATGACATCTTCGTGTATGAGCGTTGGGGGAGTATCTTATTTAGGGGCTGGGTTAGACTCAACACATTAACCCTTTTAGAATGAACTCTAAGTTACAGTGAAAGATACAAGGATACAGAGAGCTAAAAGATGTTCCGGCTGGAGCTATAGCTTGGAACGGTGTTCATAAGAGAGAAAGAAGGAGAGAAGTGAAGCTGGGGTGTGAGGGGAGCTGCTTTATAGTAAGATTTCTTGACTTTGTCTTGATTTACACCGGATCAACTCAAGAGAGCTGCATTCAGGTTAGAAGCAAACCCGAAATGGGAGCGAGTGGAATTCCTTGGAACGTTCAGTAAGTAGCATCGATCCGTAATTGTAAAGCGATGATTGGGTAGGTGCAACACTCGAATTCAGTACCGCTTAGCAAGGTAGAGGAGAAGGAGTCGGTTAGGGAAAGGAAGATGGATATACTCTTCTTGGTGGGCAAATATAGCATTGTATTTACATGAGTCCTCTGAATCTGAATTCTGATGATTTTTCATGAACCCACATAGAGATTTCTTGTCATAATCGTTTCTGCTCTGGGGCTTTTATCACTATTTACGGATTTTCCGGACTAGCTTGATTAAATTTAAGTCATTGCCCGGTGATCTAGCATGAAATGTGAAGTTCTATACCTTATATCTATTGAATTATATATACTTCCAATTCTCTCATCTTACGTATCACCTTGTCTGAGTTCTGAAGTCATTACCAGAAAGAATTGTACTAATATGTAATTCATGGCCATTGAAATTTGGTTTCTACGGAGTTAACTAAAGAAAGGTGAAATGTATATCTAAACCAAAGACACCTATTGAATTCATTCCTACCAACCGATCAAAGCACTGTAGCCAGTCTCCCTACAGATTTCTACCAAAGAATAGTGAGAGGTCAACTCCTGTCCAATAATCCAGACATGAAGAGGATTCACTGTCAAATTTCAGTACCTCAGTTCCTGTTCAACTTTTTTTTTTAGTTGGGATAAAATACTGCTATTCTTTTGATTTTAAGACCTTTATATACTATTGGATACTTCTCTAACCTTTCGACATCCACGAATGTTTTCAAAGTATTAAAACCAATACCCATGGTTTTAGCTGCTTCAGATAAATTACCCTTTATGGATAGTACATCGGAGGGCTGGATTATACACAATTGCGGCTACTTGAACGACGATGTATTACTTTTTTGTAACAATATCTCTTTGAAGATATTTACCTTCCATTTTTTCACACAATAAGCTCAGCAACATATTACTAGTCCACACTTTTTCGGGAGTCAGATCATTGGTGTAAAATACACGTGTGTGCGACAAATCTTCAGCAAAATATTCCGGCTGGCGGGCTCGATGAGATTTCAAAACTCCTGTGACTGGGAGACTCAATTTCATTCTTTGGGTCAGAATAGGAGAATGATGACTATAGGTACTATTATAAGATGTTTCCTCTTAAGGCTTGGGATGATACTCGGGCGTGTATAGGCAAGGTATAGCTTAGGGAATGCTAAGCACAGAGTCTGAAATTGAATGCCTGGTTGCCTTTAATCACTCATACTATACCTTTCACTTGAGCGATTCCAACTGGAGATTCTATGACTGGAGAATTTGTGGAACTGACGCGAGTTTTGTGAGAAAATCGTGAGAGATTTCTGGCCAATTGAGAAGATATCAAGTGACCAGGGTGGGAGAGGGAAATTCTGGCTGGGAAGTGAATTTGACATCGCGGCAAAGAGCAAAAGTATGAAGAGCTATGATAGTTTGGAAATTATCACGTTTCACTTGGGCAGATTGACCGATATTCCTTTCATAATGTTTCATCTGAAAAATATCATAGCATATCTCGTTACTGATCCACACAGAAGAGGAATCATTGGGTTTTCGAATCGAGACCTCTTGATAGAATGCTTGCTAAATTTCAGGTCTATTGAGATGAAGAGCTTATTGTTAGCAGGTCCTGCTGTACGACGGCATCGAATCTGTGAAATATCCACAGACTTCGAATGCCCAACTGCTCGTCATGGTCTTTGCAGTGCGTATTATGGAACATAGTAAAGCCGGGTCGTTTGAAGCACCTATTATTTTATTAGGCCTGGCAAGATCAGAGGTCTTCAAATCCTTGATGTAATCGAAAGAGGTTGAACTTTTGTGATTTCGATGATCGCATTACTGAGCTCTAGCAATCGATGAAGCAAGTTAACCGCTGTCCCGGTCCGGCAAACAATGCGCAGCCAGGCTCATAGTCATTTAAGTTCTGAATCACCAGAAAAAAAGGCTCATGTAAATTGAGTTACCGTACTGATGACTTTCAACATTGACTAGTCAATGTTGTAATAGTTTCGTTTTAAGTATTCTATTTATCTGGAAGACCAAGAATACTCCAAATGTTATTTCCCGGTTTTGGAATAGATGGGAGTACTGGGGATAGAGCTGTGAATCCGTTGGTGAGGTATTTCACAACGACAGTGCCGGCTATTCCTAATTCATATTTCTTCGGAGTGTGTCCACAGGGGCTTTGGCTTCAGCATTGTATTCATAGTGGCTCGAGATACTGCTGCTAAAGTTGTGAATGGTGCTGTTGAGGGTTGACTGACGGTAGGAGTAGCTCTTTCTTCAGCTTTAGTAGTGTCTACAAGGGTAGCA
This sequence comes from Botryotinia narcissicola, assembly GCA_004786225.1. Taxonomy (NCBI): domain Eukaryota; kingdom Fungi; phylum Ascomycota; class Leotiomycetes; order Helotiales; family Sclerotiniaceae; genus Botryotinia; species Botryotinia narcissicola. The sequence goes on along the minus strand of PQXJ01000275.1, from coordinate 30,684 downwards.
TAGACTGATCGATAGCTGTGAAGGAAGCCCGTAGCCGTGGAACAACTGTCTCAATCTTGACGTAAATAAGAAGAACTTGGTCAGTTACAATAACTGGCGCATTATATTACTCTGTCATCTTTCAGTGACCACAGTGTATAGCCCGACGCGAGGGTGGTTTTAAATGCGAAATAAGTCCGTCCGTCGCGACTCTCGTGGACCAACATTAAGTAGTTCTGACAAGATGTCTCCAACAAGTCTATCGAACTGACTATAGTATCTATCTGTTCTTAAAGGCAGTTGCATCGTTTCAGTATGTTCTATTGAATTCTTCCATTGTCCTTAGGGTAAATACAACACAAATGCTTTGGCGATTGGCCGTATCGGACTTCTTTAAGCTTTTCTCATTGCTTTATCAATAGGCCTCTTCTACAACTGTTGGTCACTCTGCCACATTTCAGTATTGATACGGTTTATCCATATGGCTGAGTGGTATTCACATTTTGCTGGTCAAGGATACTCTTCTTTCTGTCATTATATCCACGATTTCATATTAGTTTGTATACATGCAATTGCCGGGGTTAACAATCTTTTTTTTACACAAGGTTAATACCAGGATGTAAAAGCCATGAATGAGCGTTCCTTGTCTCCTCTCTCAACTTGGATACCTGCTAATATCGATCCACTTGGTGTCGGATATCAGATCCGGTAATCCTCAACATACTGAACATCCTTTGACGCCGAAACGATTGGACTCACATGCCACCCCCTGCCAAAATTTCTGCAGTGAGAAGAGGCACAGTTCACATTCATTGTTTGAGCATCTTTTAAATTCATGAATTGCTTCTGAAAAATAAAGGGCTCAATTTACATAGCCACTTCTGTCCAATCCTGCAGAGCCGATGCTCGATCGATGGGCTTATAAATTCTCTCGTTGCTTATTCAGGAAGGAGTAGTTTAATTTAGTTTTGAAAGCGGTAATCGATTGGGAGAGATATAGTAAACAATTAAAAACCTCAAATACCCGCTCCAATCACAACACTGTTTCATAATGTCCGATCATCATAGTATTAAGCGCTTTTGCTCGTTCATAAATAGGCACATATCATATACCCCGTTATCGAACTGGTCAACCAAACTGTCGGTTGTGATCATCGCAACGGACTCAACAGATTCCTGCCACGTATTAAATTCTGATGCACTATCGTATAATCCTGAGCAGTTCCTCTCTTATCACGGAGGAAGAATCATAGATAAGATAACTAGTGGAATGATGAACATAATCACTCGACAAGGATATTCCAATCCTAAACACGCCGCCGGCGTACTGTAGCGGCGCGGACTTCTCAATGGCGACGCAATATGTATTCCGAAAATTTTCCAGCGAAAGACACTAAGTTCGTCTTGTCTCCATCATAAAGTCGCCGTTAACACATGCAGGAATAATCAGCTTGTAATTCTAGGGGTACTACCAGAGCGAATGAATAAGCTTTGCTGCCAAGCGGCTAATGACGGGAACCTCGGGCCCCCACAAAGCTTGTCTGGCCTTATAAAAGATAACGTGTGACATCACTCTATGCTATAGTGGTCAGACTTCTCAAGTATTCAATAGAAGACCTACCACATTGCATACAGCGGTAAAGATTTCAGTATATTGGAAGAAATCTTTGTATGCTCCAGAGATCTCGATGGATTCGTTTCTATAGTCTCATTAGGCTATTTGGAAATTTCCCTTTTGTATCTTCTTTCCCGTGTTGCGCCAAGCGTTATGCACCAGAAAATCTCGGGAGTACGACGAGTCTGGTCTTATTGGCTATAAGATACGGTCGTATAAGATACGAAGCTCAAGCTTCGGAAACAATCAAGTTGACCCTAGAATTTAATCAACTGCAGGTAACACAGAGTGGAGCGCTTCACGCACTCCCTGGCATTAATCTGTGTAGGAGGTAGAAGGTCGGGTTGTTGACTTTCTCGCATTTACTCTTAGAACAGACTGTAACATGATTTATACCCTCGAATAACGATTTCTGACAGGGTAATGTCGATCTGGGTTCCAACTCTTTGGGTAGTGACACGATTTAAACCCATATCTGAAGCAGGCGATCTCTATGGGCTCAAACAGCCAGATGATTATCGAGTCGAGTGGCTCAATAAAGACCTTACCTCGTTTTTAAAGAGCAAAATAAGTATCGAGAAGAACAAGCATCAAAAGCTGGGTAACTATACCCGTGTCGCAGGCTTGTACTTGGTACTAATTGACATGTGTACGCATGATATAACTATACGAAAGCAATCTACTGGTCAGGGATGCTGCCGATGCTACAGAATTGAATTCTTCGGGTCGTCAGATAATAGCAGTTGACGGAGTGTACACTAAAAAGCTCAGAAGAGTGGGCAAAGGTAATGGAGAGGGGTTTTGATTTTGTAGATCTCCTCTGACTGCGTATGGCATACTCTTGGGGGAGATGAGTGGGTTTTCATTGTCAGACTGACTGATTGATTCATTGCTTTTAGACGGTTTCAGCCACCCGATTAGACAGCTATACTTAATAGGTGCGAATCTGACACTAGTTGTTGTTTAATTGAAATGCTCGAGGGTGGTTGGTTTGCAATACGGGCATTTGCGATAGCTACAAGCTAATACTTCGCAATACTACCTACCTTTTCCGACTGAACAGGCGGGCTGCCTAAGCTCAATTCGAATGCAATACGATCAATATTAGGATTTGAGGCGTATACACTAACAGCAGTTATGAGGTAAGGACAATGTCATCGGAGTTCCATAAACGATCACATGAGTCTCAGTGATTAGCGTGGCCATGTTATATAAATATACCTTTCCCCTCTCTGCCTCTGAAGAATACCTTCTCCTTAGTATATCAGCAACAATCTGAGGGAAATATCAAAAGAACTACTCGAGTTCGTATCACTGACTGCGACAATATGAAGCTTATCGCTTTTTTTATGCCTCTGATGGCTGTAGCCCTCGTCACTGAAAGGCAAGTTGCCATTCTCCGCTTCCTTGTGTTGCTATACTAACATATAGCTGTCTATAGATCGCTTAACAATGACGGAGAACTTGCAAAGCGTGAACTTGAGAAAAGGGCATGCTGTATTGCAAACTTTGGATCGGAGGAGAATTGCGCACTACAACAAGAGAAATTCGTGAAGGAAAGAAACAGAGTTGCAGAGGCAAATCCGTTTTTCAAGCGTGATGTAAGTCTAATGCTAACTTTTAACAATGTATGTAGGGCTAACAGGAACTTTAGGCGCAATGCTCTGGGATTTGCGTGTACGATTATGGCGCTTGTTTTGAGTACTGTAACTGCGGTGGTGGCACCATTGATGAGGCTGCATGCGGCGGCAAGCAACCCGGTAGGGCCTGTTCCTATTAAGTGTTACAGCTTGTGTCTAGGAGCGGGAGTGTTCCAGGACACAAAGAGTTTTGAGACCACAGACTCAGACTAGAGAACCACAAGTCCATTTCCTTAGTCAGAAGAAAACAGGGTGTGACAGCACCATAGTCACGCGATGGAATCCGGAGCCTCGGACGCCAGTAGAGAAATCAGGACTCCCAGTATCCCGTGGAATCTCACAGCAGCAAATGTTCTACACAAATCATAGTCCTTTCTTTGATAGATAGAAGCTTCGTGCTTATTTGAATACAGCATCTTCATACGTACTTAATAACTTCTAAGGGTTGTAATTGTGACTATATATCACATCAAATAGCTCTTTCTTTGCGAGATAATGTGCCCGACGCGTAATTCAAGTCAAACTAAAGCGGTCAGCACCGGAAATGTAAGTGGAACGGGGAACCTTGATCGCAACCCATTGAAGGCTAAATTGGCAAAAGCTAGGCTCGCAATGAGTGATGCAAGCCCTGCAGGTGCTAAAGTAGGTATAATGAGTCCGGTTCATTGGGTTTAACAGTGGAAAGCCGTATAGGACATGTATATAAGCAAGTGAGGTATACAGATGGTGAAAGTGAGGATCTTATACGACCTGAATTCGAAGGGCAAGTGTTCCCCTAGACATACAGGATGGTTTGGGAGTAGGCTCACTAGGTAAAAAGCTAGTATAAGCGAGTCAGTTGTATTCAAGGAATGAGCTAGCTCTTGTCGTTCCAAATCTTGGGCTAAGCGCTTGATTATAGGATCCCTTGGTCAGTAAATGATGACGGAATTTCACATTGTTCCTCATTCAAGTTATGTTTTCTTCAGTACAAGGATTCTGGATACTCAAGCATTCGTAAGAGTTTCTTCGGCGAGACAAGATGAAAGCTTGGCCAACCCATTACAGATTCTAGTCCTTTATTACGGTCACTATTTACCGCATGTTATTTGGGATCACCGATTGGAAACAATCAATTGGATTCCTTGAAAGTCCTATGGTTCAGTTCAGAGCAGCTAGCAGTAACCGCGACCAAGCTTTCATGAAAGCAACTCAGAACTTAGCAAACGATATTATTGTAGATTCTCTAGCTCTTGCAATTCTATGTATAGTAATATTGAGTTTGAGAAATTTGATATTTCATGTAGCAGGAGTCTCGATGTATATTATTTGTTCTATCTTGTTCTCTTCAAACTCATATAAAATAGGGTTTCTGAGTGTAAGCATTCCGGTGACCGTTGGTATCTGCTCATCTGCTGCATCTATATCAGTAGCGTTCACATTCAAACTTATTTTCCGATATTTTGCTTACGACAAAGAATACAAACCGAAACATTCTAGCAAGTGGGAAGTTATTAGGATCCGATTCACTACTCAAGAATAGTTAGGGAATGGAATTGAGATTTGCATCATTATTAGTAAAGCAACAATGATTGAAAAGACAGCGGCTGATGGCTTTCCGGAACATATTGTATTCAGCTTCAAAGGAAATCTTAGCGAACCTGAAATTTAACAAACTAAAAACACAAAGAAGCGATCATCCTTCCGAGTGGAAACAGAACGTCCCGGCTTGAACACGGCGATTTACATTTCTCATAGTCCACAACCCACGACTCTCTTCTAACATCATCGCCTACTATGCCCCGTTATAGGAAGCCTGTGCCTCCCAGCATGAATAAGGCCACCCCCAATTTTCATTTAAACTATCATTGTCATTCTCCGTTCTCGCCTGTTCTCTAAGATCATCGCTCACTGCAATGCATAAATCCCATTCCGCCATATTCGCCTGCGCCCTGCCAGGGTAGATACTGCCAGTGTTATGATTTACCGGAACATCTTCCCGAACCTGGATCTGCGGCTGCAGGAAGATGGTTGTTGGCTCCTTGTCACGCGTCAGACAATCGTACAAACTGGAACAGTCCCAAGCGGGCGCCTGCAAGTCTATACCCTTCTCGGCAGCTCGACGCTCTAGACATTCAACATAAAAGTTCCTATTTAGGTTAGCGCCAATTTCTTCTTGCTGTGATGCCTGGTACCACAACAGTGCGTGCGGCTCTGGTATAAGCTCACTCCACAACTGATGATAATCTGCAACTATACACGCCATGGCAACCTGCAGACCCATATCAGTACGTCGGCGCGCTAACTCACGCAGTGTTGCCTCCTGGGGAATTAGCGGCCACCAGATCATAAATGGCATCGACTGGTCCTTGTCCGATGTTTCTGTAGTGGAGGTAATACGGGACAAGTCGTTGACCATGATGAAGCGGGCTAAAGTGGCTCTTTTTATGTCCCAGCAATCACCTTTATTAGCGAATCCAGACTCTAACTGACCATGACACCACCGCGCAAAGGACGTATGATGATAGATGCCACGGACTATGGCCTCAGTCTCTCCCTTCACCATGACAGGGCGTCGAAGGCGCAAGTATCGATCAATATTGCCCTCGTAAGCAGCATGAAGTATTAACGTATCCTTATTTGTGGTTGGGAGGTGAATTGGAAGAGGATTGTACAGCAAAGATACGTGCTCAGGGGCCAGTGGATGACGATGGGCCTGAGCTGAAGAGGTCTCGCTAATACCGTGATCTTCCGTAATATTGAAGTAATGCGATCTTGCCTCCTCCCATTCTTTCCAAACATCAAATGTCACATTCAATGACGATAGCAGTGCTGTATCACCATTTAGGCCCATTGCTATCCTTGGAGCCTGTAGATTCACGGAGCGCGTATAATCGTCCAAGACTGCGTAGCGCGCCGGCTGGCACGCAATGAAGTCAAATATTTCTTTCGAACCAGCGACATCTGAATTATGACATGCTTCTTCCGCAATAGAGATGTCTGGAAGCAAATTTAGTTCGCGATACAAGTCGATGTGGCCGCCAACAGCACATGCTCGACCAACATGATACTTCATATCAGGATACCTCTGAGCTAACTCACGATATGTATCAACAGTCGCTAACTGTGGATGCCAGATACAATATGGCTTCTCTCCAACATCAGTCATGAGCGGGATCTTATTGCTCATGATCAAGCGTGCATTCCTAGCGCGGGCGAAGATTTTGTTGCTGCTCTTAGCACAGATTTCCTTCATTGACTCGGACTCGGCGAATGATTCATTATAGCGCAACCCATGTATTATGGAACAAGTCATCCTGAGCTCGTTAAAGCTCTCCGGGACGAACTCCCCTCGTATCGCGTCTAGATAATTTTGTTGTAAAGACGCAGCCCCATAATTGTGCGAAGGGAGATGAAAGCCGTCTCGATTGTTTGAAAGGCCAGAAGAATCGAACTCTTCGGAAGTCATCGTGATTTCTATTCGAAAGTCTCGGAGTTGCAATTGAAAGTAAAAGGGTGAGAGTAGATGAAGATTCAAATATTCCTTCAAGTGCGGTAGACAATCTTTTTATTGTGACTTCATTGAATAAATCTCTGCTGAAGCACGATACCGAAAGCCTTTGCTTTAATAAAGCTAACCCACCCACCCCAGTTTTATGCTAGCATGCCACTTCCATACGTAGCTCCTAAGGAGTAAAATGGGTAGGAAATAGAGGCCCTCCATTTCTCTGGTAAAATCTGACCGCTTATTCTTCGATTTGGAAAAAGCAGCAGATATATAACCTGATGACTCATTGAGAAGATAACGGTTTCTATCGCCTACTGGACCGTGCGAGAATTGCCGATATGATGATTGTACAGACTCCTGGCCAAATACGCTTACAGTCAAGGCATTCGTATGGTCTGTATCGGCAAGACAGATGGAGTTGTAATATGGCACGTTGCGGATTTGGCAAAAAGGTGACAATTAGATATGACATAAAGAGTAAGCTCAGGTTACTTACCCAATTCATCAGTATGTACTGCTCCAAGGGTCTCCTGATAGCCCCCAGACACAATATCGGATAAAAGACTTGAGCATGAGGTTTTGTTATCAAGCTTACCCCGCAATGTGGACAGGTTTGTCTCCAGATGATTCTAGCGTCGTTCGAGCAGGAAGCCGCAAAATCAGTCATTTGCTTGGATTAGGACAGGAAATGTGCTGACCAAATAATGTTAGTGTATTTAACATGATGGATCCATGATCAGGACGATACAATTGCCCATGAATGGCTCTGAGATGCTATACGTAAAGGCAGTAACTTGGGTGGACTAGTTGTATGTAGTTGTTCTCGGAAAAGTATCTTCATGCTGATGGGCAGATGAGCAAAAAACCTTTTCTAAAGTGTAAATAAGAGGGAAAGCAAATGACATTGTAGCCTGTCATTGTTTTTGGAAGGTTATTGGCCCAGTTTCACATATCCATAGTTCTGCTTGTCTTTTCATTACAACCATACATTGACAATGCAAGGGATCTTGATGCAAACAATGATTGAGCTGATGGACAAAGATTCAATTGATACCTGATATCGAAATAATGGATAGCATGTGGATGGTGACTGCTGAAACTACATTTTGCTGAACTGATTGTTTCCGTGAATCTTTGACTTTCCGCAGGACCTTAAAATGAGCTGATATCTGACATCCAAACGAGGCGGAGCGCAAGCGGTTGCAAGTACTTCGATGTCTAGAGAACATATGGAGCTCCTGAAGTCTCTACCATTGTTGACTTCAAGCTGTGCCGCAGACTCCCATTCTTATCTGCAATCTCCGGTGACGTTGTGGAGCACCGGAGCTACGAAGGCCGAGTTCAAAATTCAAATATTGAACTAATTCGAATGAGGAAAGTGCTATATTTGTGAGTCAATCACCACAATGGAAAACTTTTCTACATAAAATCTAGTCTCCATAGCTAATGACACTAATGCGGTGCTCTACACAAAACATACATTTGGAACCATTGCGTCGGTAAATTAAGGTTGATTAAACCTTGAAAGCTTAATTATTCTTGAGGACCTCGCTTAGATCAGCCCCACGCTTAATAGTACCTCTAATCTCTGCCCCCTGTCACTAGCTCGAGCGCATCTGTGGATCCACTCTAATTAACATTATTACTTTACCTGTATGTGAAGATACTGTAGTTAGGGATCTTTTGCAACCTGGCGAGACACATAATGCCCTCTTGATAGACGGAAAAGTTTCTGGTCCATGTGACTTTGTGTGTGACTGTGGCCACTATTCTGTTGACGTTACCGACAAGCGGGGTTATTATGGCTACGGCCTAACTAAAATACCACTGAGAACTCTTGCTACGACGTATCTGATCTGCTCGATATGGCATACTACAACGCTAGTTTTCAGCCAACTCTGCTGAAGGATTCACTTCCTGCTACAGCTTCCCAGTCGATTCCGTCTCAGTGCTGATGTCAATGGACGGTGGGAATCTACGCGAGACACTTGACGACCTACAGAATGAGTATAACACATCAGTTCAATGCTTTGGCAATAATTTGGCTACTTTCTATGGGTCAAGGATAGAGGCAGCTATTACACTAAAGTTGCGTACCGGAAGACCGACGCTCCAATTGCAGCCTCTAATATCGTCGTTACAAATCATTAAAATAGTTATAGAGGCAGCTATACCTAATATCACCCCTTTGAAAACTGTAGCTATGGCACTGGAGTCAGAGCACGCGCTCAAGATTAGCGAAGCAAACCATTCAGCACACTAGTATCCAAGCTTTAAAAGCCTTTAACTCGATGAAAAATATCAAAACCATCGGTTCCGGAGTAGAGGAGGACAAAAAGCATTTGGACAAGATGACTGCGATAGGATGAAGGTCAGCGAATGATAATTGGGCTTGATCTGGGGATGCATGCAATATCGCAGAATAGCACGAATACATTTTATTCGACCTCAAGGAGATGATCGTAATTTATTCTTATAATATATCAACAAAAAATTAGAATATGAATACGAATTAATGCCAACCCAAAAGCCATTTTCCAAAAGCAGTGTACCAAGTATTCGAAATATTGATCGCACTTTTCATCCCAAGCGCGGGAATATTTTTCCACTTTTCATTTCCTTGGTAGATGCCTTTTACCTGTAAGACTCAGCATGATTGAATCGCACAGAGGGTATACAGTTTACACTTTCGTCGGGTGCTACCTACAATTGATATACCAAAAAAAATAAATTCCTCATAATACGATAACCCATCTACCCCGATCATCTCCCAGCACAAAATCAAGCCAACAACATCACAAACAACATCACAAACTAAATTTCCTTATATGAGAAACAACCACTTGATCGAGAAACTCAAGAGAAGAAACGAAGTTGGACATCCACTACACAAAATAAAAACCGAACGACTTTCCAAGTTAGCTGTGACTTGTATTGTAGATAAGAAAAACATAGTTTGGTAGACATGATCGCATGTCAACTCCGTAATTTTACAGATATTCGTCTTCTCATACTTGTTTGGATATCTCATCTCATCTCATCCCATCTCACAAAATTCCTCCCAATCCCAATCCCAATCCAATCATCTCCTATCCCACCCCATCCCAAAATCGACCCCCCAAGCCCCTCTAAGTATGACCCACCAACCCCACCTGAGGCGCATTATCAGGATTCGTATTCGCGCCCGCAAAGCCCAGAGCCGTATTCCACGCATCCGCGGTTGTCACATCCCTCGTACCCAACGCACTAATTTTTGTTTTCGCATCCGCACAGGCCGTCTTCGCCGCCGCATTTGCATTGCACACATTAGCCAACTGATCGCAGATACGATTGGTGATGATATTAGGATTAAGTGCTTCTTGCTGACCCTTGTTGACTAAGGGATCGATGGCTTGGAATGTGAATTCGGTGTCTTTGCGACCGTCGAGACCGGCTTCGAATTTGATAGTGGGGACGCAGAGACCGAAGTCGAGACCGGTGATGGAGGAGGCTTGGGAGCTTGAGGATGTGGAGTTGGTTAAGGCAGCAGAGGAGGATGAGGAAGCGGCGGGAGTGGCTGCTGCGGCCATAGTGACAGTGGTGAGAGTTGTACCTCCACAAGCAACTGCACTTGAAGAAACTGCAGCGACAGCTGCCACAGCCACACTCGAAATACCCGAAGAAGCAGCACTAGCAGTGGAATTCGAAGTCGACACACTTCCACCTGCAGCGGAAGATCCAGATGGAGTTCCCTTATTTCCCGCGGCATCGGTAGTTGTGAAATTTGAGAATCCCTGCGCAACCATTACATCCGCAACACTAAGACCATCTGCCGCAAATGGAGTTGTAGTACTCGTTGCACTATTTGCATTTTCGGTTGCGCTTCCTCCCACAGCTGGATCGATCAAAGGAACAACACCGCGAAGAGCAGCTGTAGTAGGCAAAGTTGGGTCAGAACAGATGTTTGGGACGGAAACGACAAAAGGATTAAAATTTTGTTCGGCAGCTACGAGACCGCGCGCTGCGGAGATCACAGCGGGGTCGTTGCCAAGTTGTGCAACGATGGCATCGGCTTGGGTGAGTTTTGCGCAGGGGTTGGCAGCCGCGAGGAGGAATTGAATGGAGCCCCCTCCAAGGCTTGCAGCTGCACCCGAGGTTCCGAAATCACTGAGAGCGGTAATGGCAGCAATTGCACCGTTTCCTTGTTCTTGACCGAAACTAAGATTGGAAAGTTAGGATGTGTGCACAACTTGAGCACTTGTAGATAAGTAGACATACCGAGCTTCGGCCAAAGCCACTAGCAAAGAAGTGAGGATGGTCTTTGAAAACATGTTGATTTGATTGGGTTTGATATCGATGTGATAGATAGGTATTGGTTTTGAAGAAAGGTAATATGAAGGATGACTGCCTAAAAACTAAAAGATTGGACCGGCCTAATTTGAAGGATGTATTTAATGAAAGTTTAGATAATATTATAGCAAAGAATGCGGTAGTTCACAGAACTAAATGAATGAAAAGACAGCCAAACTGTAGATTGAGAGGAAGATTGAATAGATGATGATGAAAAGAAAATTATTGAAGGATAAACATCTTGTACTTATACATGACGAGAATGAGATTCAACTCCAAGGGACGATTAATCAATTGTCTGGGGACCATTGCAAACTTTGCATGCTGGTAGAAGATCATACTATGCGGCGGTTAAGTTTACTGCTCGAACAACATCTATACCGTTGAAGCTAGTACGGAGATCCAGGAGATAGGACGAAAATGCTAGGGCTGATACAAACTTCAGATGACAGAACCTAGCTGACATCATTGACTTGAACTTAAAATTGTGAGCAACCCTAGTCTTTTTCACCTCACTGAATTTTTGCAAGATTACTTACCACCCTTTGCATCAAGGGACCGAACGATATTATCATTTCTGAATCATTCCAGACATCAGATGAAGCCACTTCAAGTCTCACTTTTCACCATCTCAAACGTCTTGTGCCTCTACCATAAGCTTACCATAGAATGTAACCTTACCCCGTGTCGGAACATTTCGGGTGGGTCACTTAATTTGGCAGTTCTGCAAAACATACGGTCCACTCAATGAAATCTGGGGAAACAAGCTACCAGATAGATCGTAAGCTTAAGTCTTTTAAATTAAAATTGATTGAAAATCTCCGAGACCCCTGTATTCCAAAACCCTTGCATTCCGAGATCGCTTATCTTATTTTTAGTCTCCGTCGGAAGCCAAGACTTGAGACGAAGTTGAGACAAGGGGGGTTTTAGCAGGGATCTAGCGCGGTCGGAACACCCCAACAAGATCTTCAGTAAAGGTTCATGGGTCTGGAACATCAATACCGATTTTATCACAGCACTACACTGATGAATAAATAGTAAGGATCCAAAGAATATTTTGGTAAGCTGCCTCTGCATATTCTCAAACGTGTTGCCAAGATGAGCTCTCGCCCAATCAAAAATTTGCTAGGGGCTCGTAATCAGAACAGGAGAGGGTTTTCTGTATATTGGCAAGAATAGTCGTGATGTGACACTCCCATGTTCAATTTTTGTTATCCAATCTTCATTTCAATCGCAAGAAATTATTCGATATAATATCCATCGGATCTTGCAAATCATAATATACCAATTAATTATGCGTTCTTCTTTCGATCCTCGCTGGCATCCCATCAGATGGTTTAGCACTTGCAATTAGTTCTTGATAAGCACGATCTCCTAAAGCTTCGTTAGCGTCACTGATACCGCTCTGATCTTGCAGAAGAAATCCTCTCACCGAACATTCCACGTGTACCATTGAGAATACCACCAGGTTCCTTCCTACCAAGTTTTCGATCCCAAGTCTCGTAGTCGGACTTGATATCGAATTCTCTCAAAGTCATAGCCATAACAATCTTCATTTCAAGAAGAGCAAGTTCTTGTCCTATACAATCTCGGAATCCCCTTTCAAATGGTCGCCAAGCGTTCTTTGGAATTTCTTGAAAGTTGTCCGGTGCAGGCATGAATCGTTCAGGAATGAATTCGTAGGGGGAAGGGAAGAGATCCTCTCGATGATGTATGGTATGAACACAAACCATTACCATGAAATCCTTAGTGGGGTATTGTCGACCTTCATATTCAAGCACGAGATCATCTCCATGTCGCGCTGTGTCTGCAGGTGGATACCTCCGGAGAGTTTCCTTAATACAGCTAAATACGTATGGTAACTGATTTACTATACTCGGGTTTTCTTTGATCAAATCTCCAGTTCTCGAAGTGTCTGTTCCAAATACCCTATCCAATTCATCTCGCGCTTTGGCTAAGCATTTAGGATTTTTACCTAGGAGATGATACGTGTAGGCAATAGTACTCGAAGTAGTGTCGTGGCCAGCGAATAGAAACGTTTTCATTTGATCGATTGATACTTGCTTGAAAATTTGATCCAATCCTCGATCACCCAGTGCGACATTGTCTTCCTCTTGTTGAAGAATATATTCGTCGAGAGCAGTATCAATAACAGGCTTTTTCTTACTTTTCGTGGCACTCCCTTCCTTCTCTGCGAATCGAGTATCCAAGACTTTGTTAAGATAGCCGTCCATTTTCCATTCATAATACTTTCGCATAATCGGACCTAATGGGTTTAGATTTACCAATGGATTTGTCGCAACAATCTTTGGCGTCCAGGAAATAGAATTTCGAAAATATTCGACCAGTTCACTCTTCATTGTTTGAGAATTCAAACTAATGTCTAGAACAACATGACCCATTATATCAATAGTCAAAAATGCAGCTGCTTCTTCAATTGGATAGACCTCTCCCGAGTCGGCAAGTTTGCCCAAAACATCGCGAAATATTTCTACCTCGTCGACAAGACTTGTCATAAGTGTTGTGAGATGAGCAAGAGCAAACCCTTGATTGAATAATGCCCGGTTCTTCTTCCATTCCAAACCTTCCGTAAGTAGAATACTTCTCTTTCCGGTGATATGGCCAACATATTGCCCAGTGACAACTGACTTTGGCAGTGAGTGGTTTTGCGTGCATTGGGCAGCGAGATTCTTTCCAACGTCAGTTGTGTTACGATACCTATCGCTGCTTTCTCATGAAGTATGATGGAAGAAATAAACGCACCGGATCACAAATAATAATTTGTCTCCAACGAAAGAATGGCCAATTGTCCAGGATAAACATGTCCTTTAAGTTATATTTGTCGTATATCATGGTCATAATACCATGAGGATGTGCAGTCATTGGTGCGTGAGCATATTGATCGCCCATGGATTTCAATGTGCCCAGTAAAGTACTGAAAGGCGGGCAAGGTATCCCAGATGCCTATTGATTTGGTCAGCACGTGTAGAATTGGAGGAGACATTGTTATTTACATATTCCTTGTACGATTTTCTATACTGAATGAATCTCACTACCCACGCTGTGATCGTTATGGCGAGAATCGTGGCAATAAGCGCCATGACCTTATTGGGAAGCCATATATTGCCAATGAGACCCGAGCTGTTCCCAAGAGATGACATTGTTTGGTTTACCATGCTGAATGTTTAGTGAAATTTCGAAGCAAAAGAATGTCGCGAAGGCTACGCGTTGAAGCTGTGAAACTTGCAAAGTGTTGACAATTACAATTACCTTGATGGGTAACACATTGTGCTCCTTCGAATTAATACAAAGTTAGCAATCCGATATAAAGTTATATACTCGAGAACAATCTCGATAATTGATACTTCACCAGCCGCCTCTTAACAATCACAGCAAATATAATGAAACGCGTACGAAGTCGATGGTTTAAAATAACATTCGATTATTTGAACAACAATGCCGGAAATTAATCCAGCGAATCAACCGAAGTTCAACCACATTCCGTGTGGGTTACATAAGCGCAGTCGAATCACGACCAAGTACACTCGTCGTATCTCTAAATGTGATGAGAGACGGTGCCAACAAGGTACATAGCATCATAGTGAATATCTAAAGTCATCTGGGCACCCTTCTCTCTGACCTTCGTATGTTCCACCAGCGAGGATTAACTTGTATTCGGGAGATTAACCTTGTACAACGGAATTTGGATGGATGTCTGATCTGTTCAAGAAACAAGGAGCGAAGATGGAAACCCCGAAGTTGTTCATAGTTCGAGGACATATACTCATGATATTATGCAATGAAATATCGCAGAACGTAAGGTGCTATATATTGCACAGGAGATACGTTTGGTAGGAGAATGTAATTTTCTTTTTGAAAGGTACATTCGTGAGAATTCAAGATATATTTCTACGAATGGTATATACTCGTCTCTACCTATAATCTAAAACTCGCTCTCTATCGCTATAATACAAGAAGTGGAAAATGTCTATAAACAAAATCATAAATACATGAACCAATGCATATAATTCCTCAAGCAGTCTTCCATCCCAGCAACGCTCCCAGCCTCGCTACATGTTTCATGAATCCCCTCGTGGGAGAATGAGCTCTTCTCCATCTATAATATGCCAATAATCCTCCAATTACGATCGGCGAAGTCAATACACTCACCAAACCAACTATGATCAATTTGCCTTGTTTCTGGCTCTTCTTTACAATCTCGGAATATCGCTCGTTGCTAAAACTAACACGAGAGTACTTGGTTTGCCATCCAAGGCGAGGTACGTATACACTCAATGTTTCTTCTAACCATTTGCGGAATTTGTAGACCGGTGAGATAACGGCTGCGCGCATTTCAAAGTAATTTTCGAAGGCTAGATCGTTGATAGCGTGTGCATCAGCTTTACGGATTTCGGAGTAAACGCTTAAAGCAACAGAGCGACAGCCTTCGGTGCTGAGAAGGGGGAAATTGCGCCTCTCATCATCGAGAACGGAATAGAGAACACGGACATCTTCCAGACCCGCGTTCATTCCTTGTCCGTAAAATGGAACCATGGCGTGAGCGGCATCACCGAGGATGACTACTGAATCGTGGAAGTGGTAGGGTTTGCATTTTATGCTTATGAGTGGAAGATGTGGGTTATTTTTGAATGATGATATTAGAGAAGCATGGTCGATTAGTTTTGTGACACCTGGGAAATGCTCGTCGAAGAAAGCCGGGACATCTTTAGGATCGGTTTCGAGCTCATGGAACGGTTTCGATGGCATGAAGAGAGTACAGGTAAATGAGCCATCCTAATTTATGTAAGAAGAGAGTCGAGATAAAAAAGAAAAATGAGGCCTACATACCGTGCTAGGGATTGCGATGAACATGAAATCTTTACCGGGCCAGATATGTAAGTGATGTGGAGATATTTTGAATATAGATGCTGGATCCTCCCCAATTTTCTCTTGAGCATCTATTGTGAACTCACACCACAAAGTGTCGATATACTCTTGTTGATAATCCATTCGGAGATATTTCATTAAGTGATAACGTGTAGCTGAATGAGCACCATCAGCTCCAATGAGGAAATCAAAATCCACTTCAACTTCTTGATCTCTAATTTCGACGGACCATTGAAGTGATTTGCCACCGTGAACTTCAAACCATGCCTTTTTGTTTTTGAAATCAGCTCCGGTTAGTTTGTGGTTGAACTTGAATTTGACATTAGGAAGAGACTCGAGCTCATCAAGTAATCTTTTATTGAGATCCCCTCTGTCCACGGCATATATTGACTAGGAATCGGATTAGTGATGAGGTTACTACTGTAGTCATAGATATTCATACTCTTCCATGGATATCATAGTCTTGTGATTGTTCGTAAAGCTCCTTATTAGCCGTTTCGCCGTGAATCATCCTACCTCCCATCGGTATCGCCTCTTTCATGATGCTATCAAGAAGTGCTGTGCGCCCAGATTGTCTTATGGCATTGATTCCCCGCTCTGATAGAGCGAGATTGATAGATTTTGTAAAATTGAGAGGTGTTGTGGAAGGATCCCGAAGATCTAGAAATTTGTTAACGGGGGAGATTATAAGATTGACCAATAAGTTCACAAGCCAACGTAGCAATGATGAAAGGATTCTGTTATCCACTGATGTATACATCTAGAGAACCGGAAAAGGATACAATATACTAAACTGAACTTGATCTGGCCTTCCGCAAAACCACCAACATGGAAGTTTCTCCCTGGAAGATTTGTGGCGATACCTTCACACGACTCATCTACATGAAGGAAAAAGAGTTTCAGAATCAAAGTCTCTGTGCCGGATTGAGAGTGAACTTTCACTGAGTATGGTTTATATCACATAGAGACTCTATGTGACTTTCATTGGGTAGTTCCTGTGCATTGCAAACTATTCAAGCAAAAGAATGATAGAATCAAAACGTACCACTTCGGAGTTCATATATTTCTACATCATCCCCTCGTTGAGCTGCATATAGAGCTGCTAAAGCTCCGACTGGACCAGCTCCAATAATAACAGTCTTTTGTCTTGAAGATTGTTCAGACATGTTCGATTGAAATGTCAACTCAAACAGATTGAGGCAAATTGTTGAGAACTTTATCTATGACATCTTGAAAATATATAGTACTCCGGTCCGGTAATTTCATTTGCGAAGGGTCTATTTGATAAGACTTTAGAATTTTAGAAATCATTTCACTAAAACCACCCCTCATTTCACGTGATCGTACGATTTTATGAAACATTATGAACGCTAAGCCGAAGCAAGACACCGCCTTAGCACAAACTGTTAATTTAATTGGTTACTTGCCTCTACGCCCTTTCTAGAACACTTTTTGGGAACACGGCTGACAGAAATTTACCAGAAATTTCGCCTTGTCCTACTACACACTAGGTTATAACAAAGCTGTTTAACCATCAAGGTCTCTCGGAAAGTCTGTATATTCCCATATTATAAGTTTCTTGCAGATCTCCTTCACCATGGCATCAGAAGATTCGGCATCTCCCAGAAAATGCATAGGCATTGATTGCGAGAATGAAGCTGGCTCGTTACAATGTCCAACATGTTTAAAGCTTGGCACGAAAGATAGCTTTTTCTGTTCGCAAGATTGTTTTAAGAAGAGTTGGGTATGTACACTTCAATTCTGTCTAATCCATCATCCAAAGCATTTTGGACCTCTCGGGGAATTGGCGGAGCATCAGATGTCGTCCACTTTGACTGCCCCTCTGAGGAAGTTTTGGAGAAGTCAATTATTCAATCCAGCGCAATGCTAACAACGATTACAGAGTGAACATAAGAAAGTCCACAGGTTACAGAGTAATTTCCTCAGTAATATCTTTACCCCAAAAGTTGTTTCTAAACCCGATCCAGCTACCGGACTGTTCAATCCATTTCCTACCTTTCCATTTACCGGATCGTTACGACCTGTTTACCCATTATCCGACCATCGAGAAGTACCAAAAACTATTCAGCACCCCGATTACTGGAGAGATGGCGTTCCACGCAGCGAAAGAACTAGTCAAAGAAACAAAATTGAGATCTTGAACAAGGAACAGCAGGAAGGCATGAGAAAGGTTTGTCGATTGGGTAGAGAAGTTTTGGATATCGCAGCCGCAGCCGCTAAACCTGGAGTTACTACCGACTACATCGACGAGATTGTACACAAAGCCTGCTTGGAGAGAAACGTGAGTACCTTGTCGTGAGATCAATTAAATCTACTGATTAGCCTAGTCATATCCTTCACCTCTCAACTACTGCGATTTTCCAAAGTCCGTCTGCACATCCGTCAACGAAGTCATTTGCCATGGTATTCCAGACAGGCGAGTTTTGAAAGATGGAGATATTCTGAACATCGATGTTACACTCTATCACGGAGGCTTCCACGGCGATCTCAACGAAACATATTATATTGGTGATAAAGCAAAGGCGGACCCTGACACAGTGCGAGTGGTGGAAGCTGCACGAGAATGTTTGGATCTAGCCATCAAAATCGTTAAGCCTGGAGTACTATTCAGAGATTTTGGAAATGTTATAGAAAAGCGCGCCAAGGAGTCAAATTGTAGCGTCATCAAGGCATACTGTGGTCATGGAATCAACAGCTTGTTTCATTGCGCACCAAATATTCCTCATTATGCGAAGAATAAGGCTGTAGGTGCAGCAAAACCTGGAATGTGCTTCACGATCGAGCCCATGATTGCATTAGGAACACACAAGGATAAGACTTGGCCAGATAACTGGACTAGTGTCACTCAAGATGGAAAGAAAACTGCCCAATTTGGTATGTAACTTTGGACTTCATTAACTGTGATCATTTACTAACATCTAACAGAGCATACTCTTTTGATCACAGATGATGGTTGTGAAATATTGACAGGAAGACTACCTGACTCTCCTGGTGGACCCATACCAATGCCAGTCGTTGCCGAGGAGACTAATCGGGAGACGAGAGAAGTGGCAGTTTGAGAAATAATGAGTATAGATAGATTCTAGCAAAGCCAATAACCACCAGGGCCATATTGAGGGCAACGAGGGGAAGGGGGGTAAATTGTGTGACCCCGTAACTCCCGTGTGAATAGGAAATGGCATTTCCAAGGTCGAACCACAGATCACCCCCCAAAATATGATGGCTTTTAAAGACTAATAAATCAGGAGGTGATTAGAAGTAAATCTGAATACAACTTTCCAACACAATACTCAAAGCCTTCACAGTACGGCTCTTAAATTTTACTCGAGTGTATCTATTGCACTTTACCTAGGTACCTACCTACCTACTTACCGATCGTTCATGCCCCTGACAAATATGCACAATTTATACATGCATAAGCGAATGAAATATCACCTCTTATCCTATCAGAAGGGAACAAATCCTTGATCTTGATCTATCAACACAATACTAACAAACTTTCTAAGTCTCCAAAAGCTTCGTCATTCGCCGCTTATAGATCATCATCCGAATCTTTCCCACTTACTATAAGCTTCCAGGAAAATCGAACCGCTGTGGTACTGCATAAAAAATAATTCTGCCAACATCATCTAGATTCTTCTCTCACCAAGGTGCAATCAATACGGTGCCGATTTTGGAGGATTTCCCCACCTTTAGAGCTTAAACTTGAACTACCCATACTCCAAAAAATCCCTTCAGAGAACAGACAACGAACAACACGCACGCAACCATCCGAGCTCCCAGAAGCAACATCTTGACTCGAATATATATTCGGAGACCTTCATCGCAGATATTGCAACTTGAGAAAATATACCAAAGGCTTTTTAATCGCGTATTCGACGCGATTCACATAGGTTGCCCAAGATGATGTCAGGAGAGGCATGGTTGTACCTATTGGCGGTGCTTATCAATGCCGTCAATCTGTTCCTACAAGTATTCTTCACTATTATGTACAGTGATCTCGAGTGGTAAGTTTGATTTCAATTTGGTACCTCTTCAATCCAGAATTGCGGAGGGTTCGGATAGGTGGGCAGAGTAATAGAGACTTGGCCTCTACCACATGCGATAAGCATGTATATCAATCTTTTGCTACTGGGAGGGAACAGCTCAAGCTTCATCATACTACGAAATTATGCTAACATCAAATGGCACAGTGACTACATCAACCCTATCGATCTTTGCAACCGTTTGAACACGTACATTATCCCTGAGGCAGCGGTTCATGGGTTCTTGACCCTCTTATTCCTTATCAACGGGTACTGGGTTGCGCTCGTTCTCAATCTACCACTTGTGGCATTCAATGTCAAGAAGTAGGTTCCTGCTGCAGTGTTAGAATATAAAGATTTTGGACATCCGCTAACAGATGATTAGGATTCTCGATAACGCACATCTTCTCGATGCTACTGAAATTTTCAGAAAGCTCAATGTCCACAAGAAAGTAAGTTGATGCTTGGTTCCATATCACATCATATTTTTAAGCTCTCACTAACATTGCTCCCTCGATAGGAATCCTTCATCAAGCTCGGTTTCCATCTTATCATGTTCTTCTTCTACCTCTACTCTATGATCGTTGCCTTGATCCGGGACGAGTCGCATTGACTTAAGAACAACATTGGCGACCGGTATAAAGTGGAGGCATAGGTACAGCTACAGGTTCGACGGTCAAGGGCAGAGCTTGCTCGACGAGACGGAACTAGGAGACTACGAAAAATGGGTGGCAGGTTTTATATGTGCCATGATCTCTACGATATGTTAACTACGAATGGTATGGCTGAATGAATGGATGAATGGCGGTAGTTTAGATGTAGTGGTAGTGCTCTTTCCATTGGTTTCGAGCCTGGCAGGAAAACGGGGAGAATTCTATAATGAATGGACTTCGTACAGAAGCTTCATGTGGATAGATACCTAACATGCTAGAAACGGCATGTTTTTTTGATATGAATGAATCTTGTTATTTTGCGATTATCAAATATCAAAGATCTTGCTTTCATTAGCATTTTTGAAAACTATTCAATGTCATAGAAGTGGTAAATTTCAACCGATGTGAATGATTCTTCTTTAATTCGATAGAGCAAAGCTTGCGCCTTGTATCATCTGCATGATCACGTGCTTGTGCTGTCAGCCTCGTCGTTCTATCGCGAAAATAGTCTCGCGCCTTGTACTCAGGTTTAACTTTGTGAGACGAGAAAGACAACAATAATTATCTACAAATATTCGCTCTCGATTCTGTTTTTCCCATCAATTCAGCTTGAAGCTTTCAAAATGGCGGACCTTAGCGCATACCCGGCCAATATGGCACCTCAAAATGCCCTCATAGCTCGAAATGCAGAAGGTCCAGAACATGCCGTGGTTCAATACAGCGCCGATAATTTGGCCCGCGCAACACAGGGCCCTGCGAATCCTTTCAAAGACGAGAAAAATTCACTTAAGCGCAAAAATGTACTTACTGGACATGCAGAAGAGACCTACATTAGTGAACATACATTTCGAGATCAATATCGAGCGGTGGAACGAAGAGGAAATCATCTTTCAGGTGCGGAAGCCAAGGAAGAAGCAGCTAGGATACGAAGTAAAAGACAGAAGAAGGGGGATTCAAGTATAGCGGAAGGTGATAACGCGTATGTTGGACCTTGGGCAAAATATAAAAGGGAAGAATATGAGGAGGTTAACGAAGATGAACCATTACGAAGCGATGAAGAATACGAAGAGATTGAAGAGGAGGAGGATGTAATAGAGAGCGGAACTGTTATTGCTGCACCGCCGCAAGCTTTAGCGAGACGTCAAGAGGTCGAAGAATTGGGCGAGGAGACAACGACTTTCGAAGGAAGCGCACAGTATGATTATCAGGGACGAACATACATGCATGTTCCGCTGGATCTGGATGTAGATCTGAAGAAGGAGGCTGGAAGTTTCAAGAACTATGTGCCGAAGAAGATGATACACACTTGGAAAGGACATACAAAACCTGTCGTTGGAATACGATTCTTCCCCGAATCTGGACATTTACTTCTTTCAGGAAGTGCCGATACGACAGTCAAAATTTGGGATGCTCATCATTCAAGAGAGCTATTACGAACATATTCAGGCCACACGAAAGCTTTAACAGATGTTGCATTCAATGCAACTGGTACACAATTCATCTCTGGCTCCTACGACCGCATGATGAAATTATGGGACACGGAAACAGGTCAATGTATAAATCGGTTCACAACTGGCAAAACTCCTCACGTCATTCGTTTCAACCCCGATCCCGAACACAGCAATGAATTCCTTGCCGGTATGGCAGACAAAAAGATTGTACAATTCGATACCCGTACTCGCGAACTCGTACAAGAATATGATCACCATCTTGCAGCTGTCAATACTATTACATTTGTGGATGAAAACCGACGCTTCATCACCACATCTGATGACAAATCGTTACGCGCTTGGGATTACAATATTCCAGTCCCTATCAAATTTATTGCGGAACCACACATGTACTCCATGACACGTGCATCCCTACATCCATCTAAAAAATGGGTGGCCTATCAATCGTCTGATAATAATATCTTCGTCTATGGAGCTACAGATAAGTTCCGTCAAAATCGAAAGAAAGTTTTCAAGGGACACAACAATGCGGGTTATGCTATTGATGTGGCATGTAGTCCCGATGGGCAATTCCTCGCTTCGGGAGATAGCGGTGGATATGTTTGTTTCTGGGATTGGAAACAGTGTAAGATGTACCATAAGTTCCAGGCGAGTAAAGAGGCTGTTACTTGTGTGGAGTGGAGTCCTCAAGAGAGCTCGAAGGTTGCTACGGCGGGTTTGGACGGCGCGATTAGGTATTGGGATTAGATGGAAATTTTGTGACAAGGGGAGAAGAAGGGAAGAATGTATAAATGTATGATAGATATATCCATATCGAGATCCATAGGGGATTGCAAACTATTCCATGATGGGATTCTAATACTGGGGAAGTCCTTACACGCTTGTGTCAAATGAAATATCTTCCTAGAATGATGTGTATTCGCTTGATATCAACTCTCGCCGAAAGCATCTGAAGTGTCAGATCTCTTGCTAAAAATCTTTAAAAATGCATGCAGTGGGTAGGGAACTTTGGCATAATCCCAGTGAAGTGTCGCCGAGTTGCCAGTCATCCGGCGAAAAGTTTGTCCTGCGACATGACATCTCTGAGAAGGCAGACTGTCTGCTGCAGGAGTTACTATAGAGGCAGCCAACTGCTTGATTCAAACCCAAGTCATATACCCACTCATTTTGATTCATCATTTATGATATACCACATGACCCTGTTTCTTTGCGTATACCTCTATAATTTCTGGGTCGTTTACATTCGAGTTTATCCTCACATCCAATATTCATATCCACGCCAACAAATATTCTCTTCCTAATCTAGGCCTCTTCTTATCTTCATCATATCTTTTCCCATGCTATCTGACACTACAATAACTATCACAGCCCATGCTATCCGAATTTATCACCAATTCGCATTTCACGCTCACCAGAATGACCACACATCACCCCAACCTCGTTTCATTACCCCGCCACCGTCTTCCATTCTCTTGGATTTTGAGAGTCCTGCATTACTAGCTGTACATGCCATTGATTTCTGAAGCGTAGGAAGAATCACTCCGTTGGGATAGGTTGTGTTGAGCTTTGGGGGGAGGTGGTTAGTTGAAAGCTTCTTCTTACATGAGATGAGAGGGAGATGGAACATCTCTTTTTAGGGGAATGAATAATGGAAGACTAACATAAGTCCAGCTCCATGAACAACATCCCGCACTGATCAGAGTTCCGTTGGCTGGAGTTGTACATGCCCATTCGTTTGCGGTTTGCGTGGTTGGCATACCTGTCCATGGTACGTTGGATTCGAGTAAGGTTGCGTTTGTACCTGGGGGTGTTTTTTTTGTTAGGCTTGTGAAGGTGGTGATGAGTAGAGGAAATAATATTGAGAATGGAGAATGGAGAATGGAGTGATAAGGAGGGGAGGGTGAGAGTTAAAACGGAAAGGCATTGGATTGTATACAAGAACCATAACTGCCATATTCATCAATAGCACAACAACCTCCGAAATAATCACTCAAGCATGTTGTAGTACGTGTATATCGGATTTGGCTGTTATCTCTTGAGGATGGGGTGTAGTAGAGGGGATATGCGAATGTGGGGAGGATGAAAGTGATGAGGGCGAGGAGAAGACAGGAGAGATAATGGTGATGCATTCTTGTGCTTGCTTGCTTGTTTTTAAGGAAGGAAATTTTCGAAATTCGCGTCTGTGGGTTTCGTGCGGGTGTAGATGAATACTGGTTATTCGTGTCGATGTTAAACTCAAAACTTCAATAGCAATGGAGAGTAAAATGCTTAAATCACCAACACCATCTACATCACCGAAAAATCACCAGAACAAATTTTCAAGAATCATCAAGACGGGAACTATCCCCTTTAAACTCTCAAGCCCACCCATAACATCGCATTCATCCACTTCATCCAACATCTCTCACCAACCTACCATTGCCATTTTCTCATCATCATCATCACACTGGAATTCATCTCACGTATCGAATTATCCCGGCCAAATTCCCACAATTCCGAAATCCGGGGTAAACAGGGATTTACGGAAGAGCTTGCCGAAATTATGTGACTGGGGTTATGGTGTGTGGGATTGGATAAATGGGTAAATTGTTTAGCGAGGTCATGAGGTTTTTGCTGACGGAGAATTTGTGTGTGTGAGGGAGTTTGGGTTTGGATCTTGGATTCTGGGCTTTGGACTTGGAATATGGCCTATGGATTGTGGTTTTGGATGAGGTATTTGTGGGATTTGTGATGGGGTTGGAAGGGTGGGAGAAGAGGGAGTAAATTGGGGGTTGTTTGTTGAGTATTGTTATGGATTAATTTCTTTCTGTTGTTAGTTGTTGGAGGGAGCGCAAGCGAGGGTTTGGTGAATGTATAGACGTCGAGGGACGAAGGAGAGGATAAAGAGATCTGAGAACACGGAAAGAATCCATAGGATATGAGGTGTAATGTAACGAATGATATTGTGTTCTATTTGGCTAGAAGATTAGATAAAATTGCTTGGCGATATGATATCCTTGTTTTTCGTATCTTCCATGAAGAGCGATTGGGTCTATGACAGCCTTCGATAGGTAAGAGTATGTTTGTTCCTGCTATATATCATGGATATTCTCATAGTAATTGATGGATTGTATCTTTCCTGGTGGCTTCTTCCTGCTTGGTGATGACCGGACCCGATATGAAATATCATGAAGTGCTGACTCCTTTTATCTCTTTGGAAGGATACATTTATGCGATGGTAGATAGTGCTGCGCTATGCGAAAGAAGAGCTGCGGGATTAGTGTATTGAAGTGAGATTAATTAGCTACTCAACGTAAAATCTGAGCTCTTGAGAGAAAGCATGATTCCGAGATGATCATTGAATAGATATTCAGTATACACTAACGGACGCCTCGCTGCTGGCCCCGAAACCAATACCATGAGAGTTATTTGGACAGTCGCCTAGTACGCGCAGCGAGCAACGAGAATGAGAAGCTCAAACCGCCCATCATTCCCACTCTCCCGAACGTAGACTATAAGGATAGTAAACAAGAGGTATTGTGTGAGATATCTTTGAACGCAGCGAGCTATGGGGGTTTGGGGGCTTGCCCCCATGATAACCAAGAAGAAGCAAGAAAGTCGTTAACTTTGCGAGTTTCTTGGCCAAGAATTCTCGGCTTTGCTCTTTTATTTCCGGGATAAGCAACATTGTGTCTGATGGTTTGGTTAACAATATTATCGAATTTTGTCAGTTGTAACCTGGTGTTACAGAATCTCATGGAATCTCGCTCTAGAATTCAGAATCATATGCTTGAACGATGAATATAGTGCTTATGCGAGCAAAGAAAGTGTAAAAGATGTTTCATACTGACCCACTGATTTCAGCAATCATCGCACTTTCGGGCAATATAAGGCATATTCTCGGGCCAGATTGTGAGCAGTGGAGACAAAACCGGTTCGAGATTCATGGCCAGTCTCCCAGTATAACCTATCATTTTCATCCCCTCCGAAGCTCCATGAAGATTTGATATCACAAACTTTCGGGAAGGACGATTAGGCGCAGCAACGGTTCCCCGCAAGGGTAGTATTAGAAGTACTACAACCTTGAGAGTCACAGATACCATGACCAAGTTAGCAATCCTTCACTCGAACGGAAGAGGCGAATGATCTTGAGCCTCGGAGATATTCCCTTTGTACAATGTTCCATTCGCCATTTCGTGCTCTCTCAAATCGAAGATGTGATATCTGATAGTGATGTTACCACGAATGTGGATTCTTCGACTCTTGGTGTTGAGAAAAAAGTCTCGTATAGGCGCCACGATGGATCTCTTGATAAGATGCTACCTTATTATCAGCCTTGGCCGCCGAAAACTCGAAATATTAGATGATCTATGATCTCTTGAAGAGATCAAATGTGGAGCTCGGCGGAAGGAATGTAGTAGTACCGGTGCAAGTATTGCGATGTTGCTGATGAAAATGTCGTACATTTCTCCTCCGTACGTCCGTCACCTCAAGAACTAGGGTCATCGGTAAAGTGCGGTTGCAGCTTATCACCCAGCTTGCATCTTGTTCATGAGATTGTCGTGTGCTTCTCACTCCGTACGTCCGTCTCGCTGTCCATTGTTGACATCTCATCGTACAGATTGCCAATGGAAAAAATTCCGTGGGGGGAATAAGGTGAAGGATGCACCAAGGGAAAATTTGCCAGGCTGCACTGCTGCAGTGATATTGGAGATAAGATTTCGAAGACCGACAAGGTCATAATGATTGTTACTAATTGCCACTTTCCGAGAGGTTTTGCAACACAAGGTATGCAGTGAGACTGATTGTTGAAGTTCTTGAGTATCAAATGTGGAACAGAATAAGACTCGGCTCAACTTGGCTGATGATACCGTGCATACTCTTGTATCCATTTCATATTTTTTTCGATAAACCTAAGATTTCATGGCAATAATTGTGCAATATATCCACATATGAATTGTTCTGGGCACATTGGAAATGTAAAGGTGGTTGGTGGAGGAACTCATTGCTAGCAAAAAAAGTGAGGCAGTGTTGATGTACATAGCCAAGATACTTGGGAATTCTTGGTGTTACAGGATCATGAAATGATGTTCCATTAGAAATCCTACACTGCCAATACACCATCGTTCATCATCAAACATGTAAATTGTAAATCGTACAAAGTGTGGAAAGAAGAGGTCACTTGACATGTTTCAGAAGATCTAAATTTGCAAATCTTCACCACCACTCAAACAACCAAGAATCTTCCATCCCTTTTCAACAGACTAAAGAGGACTAACTTGGAAACCAAAGCCTTACGCCAAGTTGACAGTCAAACTAATAACTACCGTTTCCCGTCGGTACATAAAGTAATGATCGTTGTTTATCATCTTAAAATTGCTTGGTAGATCATCAATGAAGAACAATAAGTGTTTGCCCAGCACAACACCAAGATCTACCAAACTCTTATCGTAGATGCCAAGACCATCATTTCCCTTTAAATAGTTTAATAAGTTTCCAATATGGTTAACTTTCAGGCGGATCGGATCGTTTGTAGGACTCTGTGCGTAGCTTGGCCGGAACACTGCTTGTAACAATTTGGTCTTCAAAGAGTATACTGGAGGAGAGGAGTCGCGGGTACGTACTTCCTCCCCCAAAACATTGCGAAGCGAAGATTACCCCTTCATCCTTGGAAAAAGAATGTGGCGAGGGCTTCTTTTGCAATAACGTATTCGATGTTTCAATACATACGTATGTCAAAAATTTGTATATACCATAGAGAACAACTCCAAGGGTTGACAAGGAACAATTGAAATGACCTTGGCAGGTACAATGCATCAATACAGATTTTTTTTTAATTATTTTGAAATTCGTTTATTGCGATTGCGGAAATCTCGATAAGGATAAATTCTAGTGTAACATCCAGCAGTCCATTGAGTCCGCCCATGCTTCCTTATTACGACTCCGGATTGGCTCCCGGAGTTCCCGTTGAGGTTCTGCGTGGAAGATTCTTTGGATAATATTCATCGCCAAGAAACTTATGCGTAGCGGTATTCCTGGCGTATTCTCCATCGACTCCAAGCGGAGCAAGCGTAGGAGACCAGCTGGGGGGAAACAATATATCTCTTGGCAAACTATATTTTTCATGTATGTACCGTTCCATTGCGTTCAGTGCCATCTTGGCTTACTGATGTGGAGGTCGTGAATCCGCAAATGGCGCTCGGTCATGCCCAGAATTTGTCTGACACAGATAGGTGACTTTCCAAGAATTTGGGGGTTCTGTATTGAGAATAATGGATTGAGGTAAGAATGAGGCATGGAGGGGGGGAGGGAAGGTATGTTGATGAAAGTGTATATATTCATCGATGTTTCCCTTCTCATTTCCTCCTCATCATTCAACTCAGTCTTACAATCAAACATCAAACAACCAATCCAATATCAAGCAATCTATACCCCGCTTCATTCCAACAACACAACCAATCTTACATTTACCCAACCAATCACAACTCACCACCAAAAATCACTATGTCTTCTACCACAACTCAACAACCACGTCTTGGTAAGCTTCTTATCCCACTCCAATCTCACATCTCACATAACTCAACGATATACTAACATTCTCTCTAGACCGTGCCTACTCTACCTCATCCGCTTCCTCCAGCGACTCCAACGATGGATGGCTCATTCTCAACGGTCATGGCTCCTCCACAGTCACCACCCCCAACGAATCAACCGATGCATTCAACCCATACCTTCAGCTCGCTCCAGTCACCCGTGGTGCATCAACTGTCAACCAAAAATTCAGAGCTACAGAGAATGCAGAGGATAGACAAAGATTGTTCTTATTGAGAGCAAGAGACAACTAGATTATCTGGGGCTTATCGCGGAGTATGGGATCTGGAAATGATGAGATGGCATTGTACTAGTGGTTGAATTGCAATTCAATAGAGGTGGAAATCGCTGTTTCTCAAATCACAGAATGAAACAGGGATACTGGCGAAAATTGGTTTGGGGATTTCTGTTGCTGGATTGTTAGTCACTTGGGGTTTGGTCTGGGTCGGTCTTGTTTGAAGCGTAGGAGTATCATTATTTTTTGACCTATGGGAATCGAAATTATATGCACTTATGATGGATAAATCAAAATAGCAAAATTCAAAAAACCATAACATTCAAATCCTTCCCCGCGTGATCATAATGTGCTCGAGCAAATAAGTTGATATACTGCAGCCTACATGATGATCTCAGAACCTTAAGCACCTTGATGAATCCGCTCCCTAAAATCACGTACACGAATAGTTAGTTTATCCCACTTACAAAGCACAAGCTGCATAAAACCTACTTCTACCCCGCCCTTCCCGGTGGGTTGTGGCTGTCGCTACGTGTGGTGACGGGAAGATACATTTCAATCCTAGATGCTGTAGATCTCACTGACTCTCACAAACACGTGCTACATTCATATCTTTCACCGCTTGATCACGCGAAATACTTCGTATTCTTCCCCAATCAGAAATACAATGTATCACGTGACTGTAGGCTCAACCTGCATGCTGAAGAGTTAGAGCGGCTGAAACTCTACTGTCAGAAGCAAATATGACTAACATCCTTGAATTTGACATTCCTTTGCCTGAAGATTTTACTTTCCTCGCTTACAAAATACATGAATACTTGTTATACACTGATTAGTCTTTCAACACCCCTCCCCTACCCTCAAACCCAATTTAAAAGTATGAATTCTAAATTAGTCAAAGCAAATTATACGTATTGAGAAACTTAATGGACAGTATACGACATTACTTCCAACCCTATTTGCTGAGTACGGGGAAATAATAAGCTAGCTGATCAATAAGAAAAAATGCTATGTAGGTACCTAGATAGACATCAGCATCAACCAACATTCACAACTTCAAAAAATGTATTATCAACCTATCTCTAGATACTTTATCTTTATCATATAGACATATTTATACTCATAAATGCATGACCTAAAAATGAAGCCATCATTCACCCAAACCCGACCCCCCCCGCCTCTTCATATCCTCCTTTTCCCTCCTTATCCTCGAGGAGGAAAAAGAAAATCTCGAAAGGAGCTCAATATACTGGACTAGCGGCGAATCGAACGCCGGACCTCTCCCATGCTAAGGGAACATTATACCACTAAACCACAAGCCCTTTGATGTGTATTCGTATTTGATGGGAGTGGAGAGCGGATTTGAGAATATATCCAAAACGACAATGGTAGTGGGGAAATCCAAGGAATATTGAGAAGAATATGGAAGATCTGAATGGAAAGGAGGGGGACGAGTGGGGAGAGATATATGAATGAGTCAAAAGTGGATATCGATCTGAGGTTGGAGACCCACTCTGCGAAGACCATGTGCGCTCGGGTATTGTGGGAGAGCCCCTGAGATTTGGGGTGTGAGAAGTGAAAGGTAGCTACGTGATAGAGTAGTCGAGTAGGTAGAAGGTAAAGGGGATTCAAAAAGCATCCGTCTTGAGATCTTGGGAGGATATGCGATCTGTCCGGATTGTGTCACGCATCGTACCCAATCGCAGTTGCGATCGCTCACGTGCGCGCTTGCGCACGTGCACGATCACGTGTACATAGCTAGTATATAGGTGCGCTCTACGAGCGCTTTGCT
>PQXJ01000274.1:0-49653 GCA_004786225.1 Botryotinia narcissicola | reverse complement strand
GGTGGGAGGGAGGGAAGGGGTTGCTGTGGGTTGTAGGGGTATGAAGGGTGAGAGGGTGAGAGGGGTGGGTAGGTGGGTAGGTGAGTATATATACACATATATCGAATATTTCTAATTCTCAAAAATAGATATAGATAGTTAGATGGATGGATGGAGCGGATTTGATCTGGTGGTGATGTGTGATATGTGGTATGTGATATGTGTGTGGTATGAGGATGGAGCGGAGAGGGTTGGGTTGGGTTCGATGATTTTTTTAAGTTGGCATGGAAGTTAGATTCCTGGAAGGGGAAAGGGGGTTGACGTGGATGAGGAGGGTGTGGAGGATGAGGTGGATGAGGTGGATGAGTGGTATGGTCTGGTGTGTTATATTATGCTATGCTAATACATGCGTGCCTGTTTCTCGGAATCTCGAAATGAGGTTGCGAAGATTGAGGAAAGAGAAGGGGAGGTGGGTGATGTGTGATTGGTGATATAGGAGTCGAGATTGTGAGGTTTAAGCGAGGATAAGAGGATGTGATGCAAGGTTTATATGGATGGATAGATAGATAGATAGATAGATATTTGTATTCTTTTTGGATTCGATGTTTGAAGGGGAATGATTATGCGGGTACATGTGTGGTATTGGTGATGGGGTGGCTACTCTGCTCTATTTATGTGGATGAAAGTTCATTGCTTCCTCTTTTTAAATGCACTTGAGAAATGGGTTTTTTGTTTTTTTGGTGTATTCTTTGTTGTTTGCGTGGCTTTTATGCATGTATGTAGATATATATATTTTTCAATGAGATGAGATGAGATGGTTTTTGAAAGATGATACATGCTTCTGATAGCTGTTAGGTGATTTGTCTAGAATGGCAGTCTGCTTTTGATCAAGTTAAGTTGTGATGGGTTTTGAGTTGATTTGATGTTGGAATGAGGGTAGAGTTAAGTGGGATATATGGGTGAAGGATTATGGAAGATTGAGCGATGGCAAATCCTATTCTATGTTATTGGAAGACACCTAATCTACCTTGTGATATATCATCGTGGTATATATACTTTTAAGTGGTGAGGAATAGTAACATGAAAAATAGACGTGAAAATTGATGATTCTGGCGAGTGAAGAAGCGAGGTGTACACTACACCGAGAGAGAGTAGCACCCTAGCTTTCCCAACAATCTACGGAGAGAAGAGAACATCCTCATCCGAGATATCTCTATCATATTGGTCAGTATTTCTCTTATGAATAGATATCGTCTCAAATTTTTGCAGAAGAGGAGCAGCATTGCAACGGGAGTTTGAAAGGTTCTTTTTTCTATCTCGGTAAGATATAGTGGAAGCATATTTCCGCATGGAAGATTTGTGAATACAGTAGCACTTAGAGAGCTATTATGGGCGTGTGTCTTTCTCTCCGTGATTCTTATGTCTGAACACACGTTATAGTATATCATACTCCAGCTTATACACATTCCATATATGTCAGCTTTTGAAAACGGAATCAGATAATATTACAATTGTTCTTTGAAAATGAAACGAGCCAATGGTATTGTCTCGGCAAGAGGAAATCACTTGTATTTCCTACTTCCACCAGAGTCTCCCAATCATATATGCGGCTTCAAGAGTTGTTCGTATAAGAAACATCGTATTTGATTTCTTATACAGTTGATTCAAGACTGATTCGGCGTACTGTGAAGAGTGTTTGAGAAAGTGTCCGATTTTAGTATTCTAGACTTTCGCCTACGGATGCCAAAGGTAGACATCAAGTTATAAAAAATAAGGCAGATCACCAATAGAACATTCGTCGGAAATAACTCGAAAGTATGGAATATAGTTGTGGATGAATTACTCCGTCGCTTGAATAAGTTTATTATTTCTGCAAGTTCGCAAAGAATACAACAAGTCAATATGTTCGGTGAAGGACATTGAAGCATTTTTTGACATTGAAAGAGATCTAGATGAGACCTTTTATCTCCCAAATACTATCTATCTGTCATTTAATGTCTTATTGTCATGTTGCTTTAAAATGTTCTCTTTCGAAAAGGAGTATCAAAATAAGAGAGTAGAAATGGTTCCGAAATTTCCCACCTTCGGATCCACTGATGATGATGATGATGATGTGTGTCATATCAACCGGTACTTGAATAAGAAATTGAAATCAAGGATTAAGTTGTGTATATTTATTAGATGAATATGCCTATATTCACAAGTTTGTTTCAGCGTCCATACCCTTCCAATTTTTCGGAAGTAGAGGGAAATTGTCAGTTCAATGACTAAAGGGAAGCCATTTTAGAACATACCGGTGTATTGGAAGTATACCTCTCTCGAAACAAATTTAGATGGGCATCATAAGCTTGGGTATTGATAAACATCAATGCGAAACGATATGAAGCGTAATCGAGTGTACAGTTTATGAGCAGTGCGAAGTAGTTCCCTGTCATTAAGGCCCGTTCTGGATATGTCTTCTCATGTACGGCAAATCTTCTCGTAAATGTATAAATTGACTTGTTTCTATAGCTTGGGTTCTTCCTGGGTTAGGTCATCAACGTTCAGTGCAACAGCGGGTTACTGGGGATTGATAGAAGTTTGTACTTATTTTTGCTACCACCTCGCCAGCTGCGATAATTTGTTTAGTCCCAGCATAAAATGGCGTCTTTTCCATTCAGATAGTATACTTTATTGAAGATTGTTTTGGAAATCAGATTTATGGCACTTCAAAATCTTGAAGTAAAAACATACATTGAGCGGTTATGGACGGGATCACTTTCAGAAATCGAAATCAAATACCTATTCATCAACATCTAACAAACCATTCGGAATTGACGTACCAAATCTACAGACCCGAAGCCCAAGTATTCCTTGGCGTGTTCCAGAAAGACTGCGGAAGTTTCTCTCTCTCCATGAAAAAGCGTCTATTATATTCGTATTGCATTCGCGAGGATAGTGTAATCATCTAGATCCGATCGTCTACTTGATTTGTCTAAAGTTGAATGAAGGCAGGTTTGATCAAATAAATACAACAGAACTGTAGAAGAAGAATACATCTGCAGTTGAGACGCCTGCGTTTCACGTTGCACCACACTATCCTTCATGCAGCTCAACATGTTATCACGTGAATTATATTACGAGGAGTGCGGTTTCACCAGACCTTTTAAACCTGTTTGTCAGTTCTGTACTCCTTCTGTTAGTCATTTACCGATCCTTCTATCATGCAGTTAGTCCAATATTAACTGTAATTGCACAATTAACCCTTTCGGGTCATCTACCCCATATCCATGAACCGAGTAATAGTATTTGGAATTCAACACTAATCACCTACTGATAGGTGTTACGTATGATCGATATGATAGCCTACAAATGCCCAGAAATAATCGGTGAGTCAAAACGGCATCGCTGCTCCATGCACATGGCGTAATTTCTCATGCGTCTAGCCGTTTTGGCAGCGTTAACAAGGATGCATCACACCCCTTTGAGCCTGTTTGTCGCACTTTTTGACGTTGGATACTGGGAATTGTCGTTCTTCTACAGAGCGAGAGGAACAACTGGAAAACATGAATTCGATGAGTTAAAGCATCTGGTATTTGTTTGTATTTACTCGCGCTATCTTTTCAACTTTTTGCTGCTAGAGAAAAAGCTATTCCTCGGGACACGAACAATTTGCATCGCGATATCTCATTTTTAAACATCTACTTCTGTCGCTCAACGTACTCCTAGGAAAGATGAGATTTATCCTAAATAGCGATATGAAAAAAGCGAACTCAAACGGTAATGAGAGAGAAGCGAAGCGAGGAAGAAAGTGCACGAGAAGAGAACAGCTGCAGAGGCACTTGAAGTTCGGTGATGGACCAAGGAATTTCAAGAAACGGATGAAAAGAAGGCATGCAGTGGCTCATAATAATTTAAGGGTCGTCACTCTCTGGAATGGTGTGACGGAAGAGGCCACAGAATCTCGTCCAGGTATAGGTCAAACGTATGCAAGGCTTTATGGTCTCACGATAAATTAGCTGATGATGTTGTACTCGCAGACTCGATGGAAAGATGGAAGAAAAGGGGAAAGCTATTGCACGACTCGAGGTAAAGGATGTTTCAGACGCGCCCAGTAATGATGATCTCGAATTTTCTTATTTGATCAGGGAACCACCTCTAGAATGTGTCGAACTCATCAGAGATGATGGTATGTAATTAATCCCTCTGCTATTATCTCACCACGGCAACTCTTAAGCTAAGAATTAGCTTGCAGAATCAGAAGCACCTCCTAAAATATCCATGTTTGAAAAAGCAATTAGAAGGAAAAGCATCTTGACTGAAACGACAAAGCTAGAAGCATACGATGTCGAAAGAATCGCAGTGTATTACCAAATTTTCTGCAGGGCTTACAACGACATTATCGATTATACCAATTGTCTTTGTGAATTTCTCGAAGGGCAAATGGACTCTCTTGGTTGGGTTCGGGAGCGTTGGGAAGACCTTATCTCAATCAAGGATTTCTTTGAAGAAGACGAGAAAGATCCAGAGATTCTACTTTCGCCAGTGGTAATCATGAGGAGGTTTCATCAAGCTTTCATATTCCTTGAAGATACCTGGAAAGCGATATTAGACCAGAATTGGGGAAATTTAGAGATTCCGTTGTCAGCGGTCGTGGCGATTAGCGATGTCCGAACTACCATGAAGTCAGTTGAACCCCAATGTGACAATCGTGATTTCGATAAATTTGGCTGCCGTTATCCTGACGGGAAGCTCCAGCCTGCGAAGAATTTGCCGACTGAGAATTGTCACACAGTCAAGAGAGTTCAACTGTTTGAAACGGAACCGCCAGCTAAAAAGACCAGGTTGATGGAAGAACATGCAAGCTTGTGGATCAAGAAGCTCACGGGATGCCCTTGTGGGACGTGGTGTGCAGGGCCTTCACAAAGCTCATGATTGGAAAGGGATTGAACATTGTGCGTGAATAATTTTGGCATAAGATTATGGCCTTAGGAGACGGACCTCCATTGTAAATGATACCCCCGATAATATATTGTATAATCACCGACTTCTCATCACTACGTGACTTACAACTTTGCATATCCGAATCAAACCTTTCGAATTACTTTGTGAAAGAAACCTCAAGCGATAAAAATCCTGTCATTGATGAAATTGATATCATGGTACTTCACTCCACTTTACTTGAAATAACCTCACTTTATTGTATGTATGTACAGTTCCTGAGATTCTTGCCATTTCCATAACCTCAAGCGGCAGAAGAGCGACTTGAAAGCTCATCAATACATCGAGTTCGCTTACTCTTCAACAACTTCAAGTGGGGAACAAAAAAGCAAAAAAAGAAAAATCACAATTAAATGCATTACCTTCTAAAGCTTTCAAAAGATGAACCAGGTTTTTGAATCAAAAACATTCTCAATCTATCTATCAGAATGAAGCATCACCGTTATACAATACTAAACCATAGATCTAGACCCTCAAATAATACATTTCTCCAGCGTTAACAGATACTCTTACAACTCTTTCAGCCCATCTCAAACCATTAGATTGAATTATCACTGTTCCATGCTAGCTTGCTGCACTAGAGCCACCAATGCTTTCCTAATTCCCGGAAAGTCGCGCCGGTATTTTTCTTTCTGTCTGCGGTGATTTCGAGAAGAGTGGTCGAGTTCAACTTGCTGGAGAGATTATTGACTTGATATCAAAACTTGCCATCAAGGTGAGTGTAATGAGCGTGGCAATCCACTAGGCTGTCTCATGTTGGCCTTCAAAGTTGATGAATACCTGCGAAAAGACACACAGCTCGCATGGCAAAGATTAACTTAGAACCTTTTGTATAGAATAAGATGCAAGAGAGAGCAGAAAGCGACGCTCTATTGTGATATGAAGGCACAAATACATCGAAAGCTTATATCAGCATTTAAATGCGCACAGTAACGACTATACACTAGTTCATCTCCATTTCATCGTCATCATTTCCCGCCGAGCCTGCGCCATAATTTTCTCCATTCATAGTTGATGTATCTCCCCTAGCACACAAACACATTTTTTCCATCTCATCAGAGAGTCGAGATTCGTTACCAGCTATCTTCAATTTCTGACAGCCCTCGCAATTCGATCTAGTCCTCGTTGATATAGGAGGTTCGAAATCTTCCACCAATACGACTATCCTCTTTTTCACTGAAACATAAAGTTATCAGTAATTACCCACGAAAATATTAGCAGGAAGATAAACAATCGTACGCACATGGGGGAAGAGAAACAGAAGCCCTCCACTCGAAACTCTGGATTTGTTCTGCAGAGAGATGTGCAAAGCGTTGATTCATTGTCGAATTTGGTGAGAGGTGATTAGTCCTGAACAGAAATTCGGCCGCTGCTATTATACTCTTCTTTTTCATTCGGTGTAGCTGCAATGATACCTCACGTTTGCTAATCAAGTGTTCGAAGAATTCTCGCCTTCTTTTGAAAGATATATTTTTGTTGCCCTGAAATGACTTTCTTGTTGCCTCCGTCGTTTGCGCAAATCCTTCTCTAAATGCCAGGAATACTGCGAGACGTTCTAAGTGGATACGACGATCATCGTGTAAGATGGGAAGTTGAGATTGGATGCCATCGTCCATGACAGTGTCAGTCAGGGTAGGATCATGAGATTCAGTAACTTCTGCCATGATTTTCGCTGTGGAGGAATGAGATCTAGGAGAGGGCGCCGAGGATAAATAAGAGAAATAATGGTAAGAGGACGTGCCAAAAGAACTTCCCATAAGCGAGCTTTGACTCTATCGATGCAGTGAATACCTATCAAGAGTAGGTACATATCGCAATTTCACTGGATCGAAAGCTTTACAGATATTCACTCAAGGAGGGGACATGAGGGCAGAATCCTAAAAAATTGACAATGTGTAGTGTTGACCCGCCAAACCGAGTCGCTTTGCCTGGCCATATTGATAGCGGAACATGAAATGAAATCCTACATGATTCGTCGAGGGTCGTTGAGCAAAGATATACTTTCCAAATTAGCCCATTACACTTGCTCAACCATGATTGCCTTGGCTTACAAAGGAACAACCGAATCAAATTTGCAGGAGTATAGAAGAATTGATTTGAGCCTCTGTTTTTCGTCCAGGGAAAGATTAGGCCAAGCCGGGAAATTCGCATCGATTGGACGACTTCACTGTATTGTCAATGTAGCGGGATGAGATGAAATTCATACAGCAATTTCGATTTGGAGAATCTTTCTCGAAAGTCACAAGTAGCGAAATGCTCCAACATGTGTATTGCCTTTGAATGTGTCTAAGTCTAGTTTTTGTGGAAGCATCGATGTCGCTTCCCTTAATGTTAGCTTAAACAAATGTGATAACCAGGAGTAAGCTGCCTTTCCAGATTGCATGGGGTCATTAAACTATTCCGCGTCTAAGGGTTCACAATCTTAACGTATCACTTCAACACATGTAAAGAAAGAATCCGGAAAATGGCCAGGCGAGTCAGAAAAAGGGGGTTCTGCACAGACGCGCTTGCGAACTATCCATCACAACAAAGTCAATCGGTAGTCATACATTATTCACGGAATGGGCATTGAAAAGGGAATGTGGAATCATCGTTGATTGATATAGCACAAGCTCCATGTCCATTGAGAATATGTCGAGGCCCTCAAGAGACAATCCAAGTTCTCGCAACTCCAGGTCGTTCTATCATCGTGAATATTCGTAGAATCGTCATTTCCTGCCGTTCATATCCACCAATTGAGGTATTTACGTTCGCGATCAATCATATCACAAACGACTCGTACACACGAAAATAAATCAAATTTTATGAGGGAATCGTTTTTGATTTGATGCAAGATATCCGGATTTTCCCAAACGCCCCTCTGCTGCTTGTTGCATCGATCTTTCGCAAGGAATTTTGGGTGAGGTCCATCTTCTATCCATCAAATTGCGTATCGAAAACTAGAACCATGTCTAAACCCTCATTGAGCCATTGCCATTAACCGAAAAGACGAAGCCAAAAGAAAAGTAGCAAGAATATATCTGATCTACTTTCTTCTGAAAGAGCAGCCCTCAGTCAAACGAGCCTTACCACCTGTTGGTTGGCAGAGAACAGTTGAGCATCCAGCGCAGATGACAACGGTTTGGGCGTGGCTGAAGACAGTGGTGATGGTGAAGCATCCTGGGCATTTAACATCCATGAAGAAGGATCTTGGGGCTGGTACAAGTTGCTAGAGTGGCCAAAAAATATTAGTTTCTGCCAATTTGAAACCGTGTCGAAGATTTAGTGAAAGGTGTTGTCGCATACCTTGAGCTTGTGCTTGCGTGCCTCAGCAGCTGGGGATGGGTTGAGGAGATCGATTGCGAGAACCTAGGTGGCAAATTCTAATTAGCCATTGACTTCATCAAATATCAACCATCAAATTCCATCATCAATGCATCCATTTCAGCAATTCGGCCCAATCCGGAGGTGAACAAATAACATTTTCCAGTCCGTATCAAGCTTGTTCTCCTCCTCGTGATTGTCGTGTGAATGTCGTGTGCCATTATACAATTCCACCTCATGCCTTCAGACCAAAATCGATACGTTGATGTGGGGATATTTGATTGAGTGAATCCTTATCATCTTGACGTATTTTGATCGAAATTGTTATTCGGATATTGGACTGACGGGTCTTTGTCGAAGTCTCGAGTTTTTGGACGTAGAGGGCGAAGGTCAGTCTATTGTCGATGGGTCGAACTGGTAACTATCAAGGGCGGAGAAAAATGAACCAATTCTAAAAACCCTAGAGTGTGCCAGATTTTTAACCGAGATAGATCACGTGAAAGAGAAATTCGACCGGTAAAAATAGCTTGTGCTTTTTAAGTGGATCGGCTTTTGGGTCATCTTTGCTCCGACTACCCCTCCAATTGCTCAGAGCTAGGCCAGGCTGCAGATTGTGGATTCCACATACAATTGTCTTGGAGCAAATTTATAGGTTAAGTATCATCATAATACAATAATTCCTCAAATCAACCTCAACTTTCACAATCATGGCAGCTCCTATGGATCAGAGAATCAATGTGCCTATAGATGATCCAAATGCCGATACAGAATGGAATGACATTTTGCGAGCCAAGGGTATCATTCCCGAGAAACCTCCTTCCCCTACGCCCCTTATCGAAGAGGCTATCCTCGAGGGACGTCGTCTTGCGCACGAAAACCGACTTGAAGGAAAGGATCTCGATGAGCTAGACGCTCTTGAAGATGAAGAAGATGATGCTTTTCTCGAACAATATAAAAAACAACGAATGGCAGAATTGTCATCTATATCAAAGAAAGCCAAGTACGGCGCAGTGTACCCTTTGTCGAAGCCTGATTATCAGAGAGAGGTTACAGATGCAAGTCAAGACTCGCCAGTACTAGTCAATCTCACGAGTGGGTTGGGAACGAATGTGGAAAGTAGGGTCTTGACTGAGTTGTGTAGAAGAGCAGCTGTTGAGTTTGGGGAAGTCAAGTTCTGCGAGATGAGGGGTGATATGGCTATTGATGGTTATCCCGACAGAAATTGCCCTACAATACTGGTTTACAACAAAGGAGATATTGTGAAACAAGTGGTTACATTAATGACCATGGGAGGTGTGCGAGTAGGAATGGCGGAGATTGATAAGCTGTTGATTGAAATTGGAGCTATCAAGGATAATGACATGAGAGTTACGAAGCGAAGACGTGATGCAGAGGATGAAGAAGAAGAACGTCAAGAGAAGGGCGGTATTCGAGGTTCGAAGCTGCCCAATGTTGAGAGTGATGATGACGAAGACTGGTAAAAGGAAATCTGGGATCACATTGCATAGCATTTGGATTTTTGGTGCATATAGGAAGACAGAAGATTAAATCTTGTCCTTATTTACCGCAATTCACACGCGAATCGTCGTTCAAAGGTGTACAAATACGATGGGCCAATTCTCCGAGTGCAGTAACACGTCTTTCTATTTGTCTAATTGCTTCCGAGGGTGATTCTCCAAATTAAGAGTCTTCCCTTGTGTCTCAGTGTTGAATATACTCGCAAGTTTGTCCACTGCTATTCTTCTAAGCTACCATTCAAGAAACCCTACCAATAATTATCAGCTAGGTTCGCTCTTATACACAAAAAACACTCTCCTAATAGGTCAAAGTTCTTCGCGGGCGATTGGAACCTTGCAATCTCTCGTCGAATGATTCCTGAGTCCCGCATCTTTGGCTTAGGAAGTATGCTTGAGAATTCGCAGATGTATCGTCTCAAAGCTCGAAAGGAGCCCCGCCCCAAAATACTTGCAGTAGGGTGCTTACAATAGGCAGGTATTATGAGAGGCACTTCGGATTGAAAAGACGACTGATTGAAGATTAATCTTCTAACCATTGCTCAATACTCGCACTCTCAACGCCACACTCTTGAACGTCTCTTCTTTGGCTTTCAATTTCACTCATTT
This sequence comes from Botryotinia narcissicola, assembly GCA_004786225.1. Classification (NCBI taxonomy): domain Eukaryota; kingdom Fungi; phylum Ascomycota; class Leotiomycetes; order Helotiales; family Sclerotiniaceae; genus Botryotinia; species Botryotinia narcissicola. Next base: position 39,268 of record PQXJ01000274.1, on the reverse strand, counting down.
ATTTTGCAGGCCTTTGGAGTAAAAACTTCCGCGATGAATTTCCTATTCCCCCTCAGCGTGTGCACTGATATGATATGCCTATACACAATAGTAGGTTGACTGGCAATCGAGGTGCTTCTCACATGATCAATGCTCGTCATGTTGGAGGCACATTTCCTGTCAGTGAATGCTTTCCAGAAGCTATCGTGTCGAAGATGTATGGGTTCGTCACACGCTGCTCCAATTTCCTTATAACCAGTTTCTCAGCTCACGGAGATGGTTATTTTTCTTTGCTTCAAAATAGCATCATCCCACTCCTCCGGAAACACTCCTCGAAATGATCCATCAAGCTGCTTTAACCACCGATACTCCACACCTTTATAGAGCTTCCTTCCACCATGTTGATACCCAAACTCATTCTTCGAAACCGGCGTAATCCTCGCCGAATCAAACGTTCGAATAACATTGAATGATTGATACTTGGTTCCAAGATTTTCGCTTTCAATTTCAACACATCCGCTTTCGACCCGTGCAATGGCACTTTCGGGATTACAGTCTTGTGAGGAATAAAGAACAACCACTGTGTTATCATCCGATGTACCAGTATTCATGACGAATACCGAATTGGCTGTTTTGGAGAAGCGTGCTTGACACCCTCTATTTGTTGATCCGCTCCATGAACGCAGAGTTTCTTTACTGGCGCATTTAGACTCGGCATTGAATTGTATCCAATAAGCGGATGCGGATGTCATAAGAGAAAGTAACACAGGAATATAAAATTGATACAACATGTTGGTTAACCTTACCAACCCTAAAGAACGATAAAAACATGAAAAACAACATATGGTTCTTCGTGTTCGTCCCGGCCTCTATTATGAAGAATGAACTTACGTTAATAAGCTGCACTGCGCGGTGCCAAGGTCAGCAAATGGGTGAGGCTTATGGTCAGCACTATTTCTATTCTATGTGCGCGTGGTTAATCTTCGTTATTACCTATATATTGAATGAGTAACATGAAATTACATTTCTATAATATCGTGGGAGACACAACATAATCGGGGGTCAGCACCTCTTCCTTTTGGCAATATGGTTCATCGTGAATAGTCATCAATTGCATAAGTGGCATGATGATATAGTTCGTGAAACATGAAGTTTTGAAGAAAATTAGAATTGGTGATGTCAACCCTTGTCCTTGTAGACGGCTGGAATCCTACAGGATGAGAGTGGAGGTGGCTGCGAGTTGGGGCTTGGCGCATGATATCACGGGTTGAAGCACCTCCCGGTGAGCCAAATTTTTGAATATGATGGGCTCGCGATCTGAGAATATTTGCTGTGGAGAAGGTAACCATAGCATAAGTGGTAAAATTTTGCCAGCGAATATCTCAATCGCCACCCCATAGTTTTATTATGGGAGAATATGATTGGGATTGATAACATAACATAATGCTAAAGTGTTGGTATGAGGTATGATTCCAATGGCTTCAAAGTTATTACAGAGGTAGATATTATTGATAAGATTGATTCGAGAAAGATCTCAACGTCGTAATGAGCGGAGAGACTTGAGAAGACTTCTAGCGAGTAATGTCTAGATGCCTTGATATTGAACTCTGGCAACCATAGAATCCAACGTCTATCGTAGTGAGCAAGAAGAGCTGGAAGAATTATGAAGAATTATGAAGAATTATATGTCGATCTTCGAGCTCAAGAATGATCATCAGATAGCTAGGAAAGCTTGGGTGGGTATTGGCGAGTAGCTGGAGTCAAAGGTGATGTTCAATTGTTAGCTTTTCCATGACTTCTCATTGAGTCTGAAGAAATTACATATTGGGAACAAGTTCTGTCATGCTTGTGACTCGAGACTTACCACTATTGCTCGACCCAATCCACTCAAATAGCAATCAAGATGGATAGCGACTCAGAAATATGACAGTGCCATTTAGCATACCAGTCCTCACTCACATGGGTATTGCAATAGTCCCATTCTAGCACAAATGAACACACAATGATTTTATCTTGATAAGTTCAACGCTCATAGTATGCAGAAATGCTCTTCAGCTGCAGATTATGACCTCCCTTCAACATTGGTATCAAGAGTACAGAAGCCTAGTAATTACCAATCACATCCATCGATTCTCGATGATTCGTCTCAGAAGAGAAAACCACCCGACCATCTGCAATGGATGATAATAGCTCTAGTGGGACAAGTGAATCGTGCTCGACAATGTCTGACTCTACTGATTTCTTATACTATGAAAGCCAGAAGCAAAAAGGCATCCAGCACTCTCAATCTTCATACCTCCATCTCTTCATCACTCCAACTCCCCATCGACCTTCGTTGACCCGCCAGCCCTCACATCTTCCAATCATCGAAGAATCTCTACGAAGCAAAAGAAGGCGACGTGTACACAATCCTTGGAACTTGCTCTCGAGCCCTCTGCACTTTTTTATCCTCTCGCGTTTTCTTGATCTGTCTCCAAGTCACAAAAGCGCCGAAACATAGGCCGATCACTGCAAGTGATGATAGAGCAACAATAGATACTGTCCCCAAAGGCATTGTTGACTGGTTGGTAATGTGATATTCTGCTGGCTTGGAAGTTAGAAGATCTATAGTTGAGAATATGTGAGAGATGTGATATGGAATGGATGGTATACCTCAAGTATGCTGTGTAATGTATGATTCTAGTACCAGAGATAGGGATAAATACGACTATGCTACGAAGCGAAGTTCGGATATTCTGGAATGAATGGAAGGACGAGTATTGTAGGTGAAGTAAAATGATGCGTTGTGGTTGTCAACTCGTGAAGAAGAAGTTCTGCAAGGTATTTTGGAAGGTAATAGTTTTATAGGCGTGCTTAAGATTCGAACAATGATTAGATCTAATTTGATTTTTGAGTGTCCCTGTAGTATCTCTATCTACAGAGTATATTACCTTAAGCAAGCCAGCTACCATATTAAACATATCCAGTACTCTGACTCTTATGTTGACTCGAATTCGAGTCATTCATAGAACTTACTCTGAATGTATTACCATCCTCAAGGAGTCATTCCATTCTCTTCATCAACTTCACATAAATCAAGAATTGTATAGACTTCAATCTTTTGTGATCGAGACTTGAGTGTAAAGAACTACAAATCCATCTCCAAAAATTCAACGGCAACATATGCGAGTAATCGAACTCTGACCACTCGCTAAAACCTTCCTGCCCTTTCTATACTATAACCCAAACCCAAAAATATCAAGACAATTCCCATTCCCCTTTCTGTCTGTTGCTTCACCTGTATCCTCCCATTCAACGATTTACTCCTACACTTCCTATCTAAAATGAGGTAGAAAGAAAACAATCCTACATCACCCCACCATCCATCCATCCATCCCTCTATCCACAAGACCCAAGAGAACCATCCAACTCCACCTCAAATCCCCATCAAGATCCTAATTATCCCGCAGCCGCACGCTTCTTCTTTGAATGGCTATGAAACCAGACAGCTCCAACGAGGACAACCAGTACTACTACCGTTGATGCAATACCAATCATCATGTAATCCATTATTGATGTTGTGCTATTCTCTAGGTTATAAGCATTCCTCTGTACATCAGAGGAAATGAAACCTACCTGAAGTACGTTTATGACGCGATAATTTCGACTCAAGATCTAGTTTTTAGCTGACACGATGTATGTGAGTCAGTTTTCTGCAGAGGTGATCTTCTCGTGTTGAAAAGTGAAGGGGTCGATTTCGAAGTGATGAACCTGCAGGTTTCGTGGTTGCAAGGAAAAGGGACCCAGATATTGATAATGATAATGAGTTTCGATCAAGTAATTTGATTTGAGCCTCAGAAGATAGGTAGTTTTAGCAAAGATCTTTCGATTTTTGTTTCGAGGAGGTCAAGCTCCTTCAACTATATACTGTCAGAGTACTTTAGCGCTATTCCTCTGACTCAAATTGACTCGAGAACGATATTATCAGTCATACACATGACCCTTAAATCACTATTTTCAAATACCTATCTAGTCATCTCATTCACTTTATGTTTGTGGCGTGCGTCGAAAATGTTCTTCCAGAGCTCATAAGCGTGGGATTTAGTCTGGAAGTGTAGATATCAGAGGAATATTTCCCGTGTTTCTCTCTCCCTGAATCTCTATATCTCGAAACTTCCCCAAGGTTATATGATCATATCCAAATGATAGCAAAATAGTCTCATCTAGGAGGGATGGAAAACACTACTCTTTTCGACATACGGCACTATTCTATAAAACCCTCAGTGCAATAATTTTCTCATAGACTCACACCCATAGATTTGTAGTTCAATTTCTTCACATTCAACTGTAACACTTCAAATTCCACTCTAATAACATCAACACCAAAACCATTCAAGTCCAAATCCAAATCCAAGTCCAAATCCGAGTCCAAATCCGAGTCCAAATCCAAGTCCAAATCCAAGTCCAAATCCAACCTTCGAATTCAACTACCTGCCAAAATAGGCGACTTATACACCCACAATATGCCTCGCCAAAGAGACACAAAACCCATCCCTCACTAGATTTCTTCCTGAGAACTCACTTGCATCTCCCTACATATCCATCACACCTTTCCCATCCTGTCCCCAATCTCTCACTCCTTCTCATCATACCTCCTCCACAAAACAACAACTCCCAAATCCACAAGCGACACCGCGCAAACTGCAATACCAATAACAGATCCTACTCCCACTATATTATCCACATGTTGCTATTTATCTCAAGGTGAGAATGAATTGCAACCTTGAAATCGATTTCGTTTAATACATATCTAATGAGATGTGATGAATAGAAATGAATTATGGATAATGGAGATTTGTGCCCGGTCCGGTGTATGATTAAAGTTATAAGGCGTAACACAGAAGATGAAGTAATGATATCATCTTGTAAGTTATATGTAAACACCCTAATGCGCAAGGGAAAGTTTTGGTCTAGATAGATAGTATGATGAAGACGGAGGGAGGACCAGCATTTGGAAAAAAGAAGGGAAAATTCGTACAACTTATAAAAGTCAAATAATAAATAAATCCACCATGAACTTTTGAGAATGTTGATAGTATCTCTAAACTCATCATGGATGTAGACCCGCACAGTTTTTAATAAGATAAACCCTCTTCTCAATGACTACATTCTCCTTTGGATCCCCCCCTCTCACCCTTCTAACTCCCAAACCCCGTGCAACGAATAACACACTATCTCTTCTCTACCCTTTCAAAAAAGAAAACATCACCATTCCCAGAATCTCCTCCTCCTTCCTCCCTCCCTCAACCAACAAATCCACCCCCCTCCCCCCAAAAGTGCAAAACAAACCAAACAAACAAACACCCTCTAACCCCCCATCCCTCGTTATCAAATCAACCCAATTCATCTCATATAAATCTCATCTCATCAATCCCCATTCTCCCCGTCCACAAAAATCTCATCTCGTCTCATTATAAATATGCATCACATCAACGGCCGACAAACTTTTGCGGCAAGCGAGGATATTTATATACTACCTATTATTTGTAGCAGTCAAAATGCCATAGAGAAATAGAAACCGAAGATACGAAAAAAGGGGATAAGGAGAGAAAACGAGAGGAACAATTTCCTGATTTTCTCTCTCTCTCTCTCTCTCTCTCTCTCTCTCTCTCTCTATATGAACTTCCAAAGAAGAAAGAAACTAAGACTCAAGTTCTTCACATTTTGCTCTACATTATAAATTTATAATCATACTTAAAATCACAGCATCCATCATACTCCCGAACCGCACGAGTAAAAAACGGAACCAGATAGCTAAAACAAGGTCGAGGTGAAAAAAAAAGACTCTCCTTATTGTTATTCCTCACTGTACATATATATAAATATGCACATCAGCACATCAGCACAAGATATATTCTATCCGACTCTCACAACTCACCAACCAACCAACTAAACCACGTAATAGTATGTATATACAATAACCTTCATAACTCTCCCAACTTCTTGTTCATCTTTTAGTTTAATAGAGTGTATGTATATCTGCATGCTGTAACATCCATCTCATCTCATCTCATCCAAGACAAACAGAATCAAAAAATTATACTCTGATATATAAGAATTCCCAAACGCCGTGCTAATATGATGAAACAAACTCCGTTTGCTATATTCACCCCAAGTGTTCATCCATTCTCGTAGGTTATGGTGTGTATTATGTGTATGAGGTAGCGCTTGATAGAATCCGTGGTTGATGCAATGTAATGTAATGTATGCTACTACGTTCCAAATCGACTGTGAACTTGCGCTTTCGTGGATGATATTTGATATCGGGAGAGATTTGGGGATACTCCGTATACCACGCAACACCAAGTACGCGCATTCGATCTCGCACACCAAATCCCACACTCCACATGTCCATCATCCCCCTTCCACCTCCGCCCCTCTACTCCAACCCCCCCTCAAACCTCTCCTCCGCACACCATCAGCCCACCAACGCCCTCGCGCCCACTTCATCCCCCATGCCTCTCAACTTCGCAATATCCACATTCAACGGACTGGTCTCATCGCCCCCCCCCGCAACCAACGACGCAATGGACTCCAACGCGCCCACGACCCCCAGCACCGGTGTCCACTTCTCTCCCAGCACATCCAAGCATATCTCACCCGTCTCCCATTTCACATTCGGATGGCAGATTTTCGTGACGAATCTGATGATGGGGGCGCCGATGGGATAGTTAGTTGGGAGAGCGATGGAGAGGAGCCAGCGGCCGCCGAGGTAGCCGAGGGAAGGGGGGGAGGAGGATGGACATTGGAGAATGGCGGAGAGGGAGAGGATGGAAGAGGGAGAGGGAGCGAGAGAGACGATACCCGTTTGGGAGGGGGAGGGAGGGGAACTATTGTAGGCGGAGAGTTCGGTGAGGATTCGCTTGGTGTGAGACCGCGACATGTTTGCGAGTGGGAGGTGAGGAATATGATATGAGATGATATGATATGATATAATATGTGAGAGTCGAAGCTCGAAGAAGGTTAAGTTAAATCGATAGATAAAGCTAGGTACCTAGGTATCATTCCACAAAAACAAACACCAAGATGCACGCACGGTCTTGAGGAGTTTGTCCAGTGATCTCGATAAAATTATAGTAAGAGTCAAAGTATCGATATCGTCGGGGTTCGAAGATGCTATCTTTACCAGCCCCTCGAGGAAGCTTAACCTTGAAAGCAAGCAAGAGCACGTCGTTTTTTTTAGTTGCCGAGGTCGAGACTAGAGAGGCTCGTGCACAAAGCAATGAAAGGCTGGATTCTAAACTATCTCAAGACTATCTCCCCCTTTTGGCTCACGAGTAAGTCTAAAAAGTCATGCATATTCATTTGAAACAGAAAGAGATAGGAGTCGAAAGGATGAAGTCAGTCTAAGAATTTATCAAATCAAGGAATAAGAAATATGATGCTTTTGTTGACAGGTATATTATCAAAGACTTGTACACAGAAATACCGTCATCAATAATCATAAATACCCCCTATAAAATCATCACAAAATCACGTCACAACACACATATCAAGATTTTATATTGCATAAAAGAATGTATATTTCTAATTTCAGTATATTCATTATGTTAGTCGCATCAACCATACTTTAGTATGAGTGCTCTCGCAGTCTACTGGCTACAGACATGCCACCCTTCTTCGATCCCATCATTTCAATCTCTCTCGTGAAGATGAAGATGAGGAATAGATTTCCTATCAGTGATAAATGTTTACGCCCCACACCAGCAGATATAACCACTCCTTCCTTTAAATTCCTATTTATAAAATTCCATGATCGAAATGAAATATGATCTTCCTTCCCGCACACCTGGGAAATAGAAGTCATTGAAGCAAAATCCAAAGCAGACACTAAATCATCTTCATGCTACCCCATACACCCCAGCTTTATCATTAAAATAAGAGAACGTTTCGAAACTAGCCGCCCACACATCTTGTCCTAAATGCAAGAGTCTTTCCATATCCTGGAAAGAGATTTAGATGTATATGTAGTAGTGTAAAGTTGTTCTTCTGTGCCGCGCCTGTTCAAATATGAAGAACGCCAAATTCTCGCTCAAAAGTGCAAAGCGCTCTGCCAAGGTATAAACCAATGAAGCTCGAAAAAAGTAGGATACCAACCAAAGGTTGATTGATCCTTAAATGTGAAAAGATGCACATTATGCCCGTCCATGTTCAATCATGTGAATATCAATTAGAACAAGTTGTCGTTCCAGTCATGTGTACCGAGATCGTGTCATAAGTCTGAATTCGATACTACCGCGCAAGTTGTAGAGTTGTGTGGAAGTGAAATTTTGAGTGACGAACAAAAGTTATATGGTACAGCACGAGCAACCATTATGTTGATTCTTTGGTCTCCTTAGGCTTCCAGAATTGAATTATACGGCTGATCCGTTTGCTCTTGCTTCCTTTGTCTTTTCTCTCCAATTCTGGATTGCTAGTAGCACGAGATTCAATGGATAACTTGCTTCTTTCCCCATGGGAACTGCTTATCAATCGTTGCAAGCTGGCCATGCTAGAACGTTTGCGGGTCGGACCACTAGCAGAAGAGACAGAAACCGAACGTTGACCATCGCGAAATACGTAGCCTGGATTCGCACCACTCTCCCTTGTCATGGTAGAATTGCTACTTGTTAGCGATGGAACATCATCAACAGACATTCTCAATTCTGGTCCAGGTTCACCAAGTAGCAAGGATTGGAAAGCATTCTCATCTGCAATCGACGATGGTGCCGTGGATATGCGTTGTGTATCATATGAAAATGGGGACCTGGGGGATGGGAACGAGGAGTGAGTGGTCGAGTGGGGACTGTTTGGTGTAAGATACGCAGGCTGCAGCGAAAAGGGGTTGATCTCAACAGGTGCTAGATCTTTGACGGGTCGAGGTCGGAAGGGTGGAGTCGCTGCAGACTCTGAGGATCGTGCACCTGAATCGGGTCTGGGAGGAATAGAGTCGTCTACAATTTCGATTGGGCTAACAGATTCTTCCTCCATTATTGGTTTATCCCTCAAAGATATATTGGAGTGGCCAGATTTCAGGCTCGCACTGGTGTCCTTGCTTTCACCTTCACTTAACGCACTGTCCTTCTGTTGTACACTTGGTGTTTCATCCAGTGACCAATTCATGATCTTGTCGTTATTGGATGCTTCCGCGTCAACAACCTTAATGTCGATGCCGATAGCATTTTGATCATCGTCCTCGGTTCTGGCTATGGAATCTTTGTCTGAGGAAGCCTTCGTATCCTCCCATTCATCATCTTCCTCGTCTTCTTCAAATACATCAGCCATAGTGGAGCTGCTACCAAGACGATGAATGCCGAATCTATTTTCAAATGGAACCATCTCAGGAGCACTTTCAGCTCTTCGATGATAATGCATGCCCGTTCCTATAAATCCGCCCATGCCTGCTGCGCTATGCATCCGTCTCTTGGATGTTGTCTTTTGTGACGATTCCCATTCGGCACCGTAGGAGGAAGGGGTGTTGAACGGACCAAGAGCGGCATCTAGATCAATAATAGGACTCATGGCATCGTCATCAGATGGATAAGTCTGTCTTGGTTTCCATGATGCATAGTCTTGTTGCTCAGGAGCGGGGGATTCTTCAGCATGAACAGGTAATGGCTGAATGTCAACTGCTGCCGAGTCGCTCATTGCCGAGTAAGGACGCAAAGGAGGTGTCGCAGAACGGCGGCCTCCCTTTTTCTTTTGACCGCGACTGCGAGATTTCCTCGACAATATCGATCCTGCCCATGACTTGACTTTCTTTTGTTTCTTGCCAGACTTTCTAGAAATCGAAGACCTACGTGAACTCGAGGGTTCGATGGATTGCATGTAGTAAATATCATGATGGTCAAATCTGGGACTTGCTGGCGAGCACACTGGCGCATTGGGTTCCGGTCTATCCGTGGAGGTCGAGCTGACAGGGCGTGATCGGCTTGGCGAAGAGTTACCAGATACTGGCTCGTGTCCGAAGAATGTCCACTTCTTCCTGGGGCTTGGAGGGGCAGCAACCTGGATATCATCAAGTAAAGGCATGGATCCACGTCGTCTTGAAGATGGACAAGTCTCTGTCGATTGAGTTGTATCTTTGATTGGGTCTAAGATGGCGTTGGCAGTTCTGGGTCGTGAATCTGCTCCTCGAATGTTGGGCGATGGCAAGGCGAGAAGGTCTTTATTCGGAGGAGTGATATGAGCTGGTGGAGTGACAGTTCCTCCAGATACAACAGAGCTCAGGGAATTCGATACTGAGTGAGATGGTCGCATTGTGACTGTGCTAGATGTGTCACTAGACACCACGCTCACGGGCCGAGGAATGAATTCCACATTATCCGAGAAACCGACACGAGCATGATTGAAGGGTTTGAGGGGAGAAGCTTCGTCATTGCTGGTAGATTTAGCGAGGCCAATTACACCTTGTTGACTCTCATGACCAGATGGAGAATTTGGGGCGGATCCTCCTCGTGGAATTGACGGTGTATTTGGAGCGGTCGGATTCAGAATCATTTTGATATCGTGTGCGGACACAGCAGCAGAACGTCTATGTGCATGTCCACGTCTTCCTTGATTAGGTGGTGGTAAAGCATTTTCCCCTTGGGTTGGACTTGTGCTCATCAATCCTGCACTCGAGCCTATCTTGCCGTCTCCATTTATGAATTCACTCGTACCTCTGCGATGTCCAGCCGCTCTAGGGGAGTTTGATAGATCTAAATTGGCGAAACATGGAGAGATTGGTGGAGAAAGTGCAGGGCTCGCGGGCGATGGTGTTGTCGTCGTCGAAGGATTGAAGGAGAAACTTGGCAATTCGGTAGGGATAGACATTGGCCGCCGACCTGAGGTTCTTGGGAACGTTGCGGAAATGTAAGATGGAGAAGCTCGTGCGGGAAAAACGAAGGTAGGCAGTTGTGAATGGCTGCTAACCTCACTTTGGGTAGTTGTTGATATGGTAGCCATGTTGCCTAAGATCGGATCGATAACCAACAACCGAACAAACCCTTAGAAGAATACCATATGGTTAAAGTGAAAAGTAAAATGGTGTCGAAGAAGAAACCGCTCGCAGTTCCAAAAAGATAAATTGAGATGTACGGGATTCGAAAGGAAGGATTATTCGATTCAAATCGTTAAGTGGGAATACGAGCGACACAACGACGACGATCCAATCTGCGACCATTAATTAGCATATCCTCCCTGTACCTCATTCAAATAAATTCGAGAAGATGTGATCGAAAGTTGATCGCAATGGTAGATTGGTGATTTATCTGGGAATAAAATATCTCGACATACATTTGACAGCCAAGATGAGGAGACTGGAGATATTGGGACAAATTGATTCTTGAAAATCGACAAATGGATGAATAAGTTGATTTCGTAAATTGGCAAATGAGAAAGGAGTGATAAAATGTAAGTTAGTATTAAAGGAATGGACGGTAGAGATCAGAAGCAAAGCCCTTTTGAGATGGACATGCGACTGAATCTACTACCAAAAGAAAGAAGGGTTGTTTTTTGAGGGAAGAGGGTGGTGGGTTGTTGACGAAGAGAGAGAGAGAGAGAGTTGTGTCCAAAAAGGTCGAAGGACTAATAAATTGACTTTCTACAAAAGGACTGAGAGGTGGTATGTGAGTTCTGAGATTCGTCCCAAAGCTGGCGTTGCTAGTGAGAAAGGACGCTAGAGCTTAGAGTGTTGGAAAAGTGGAGCCGAGAAATTAGGAAGCAGTTGGAGGTTTTATTAAAATTTGGGTATAAAAGAGATGATGAGGGTAATGAAAGATGTATAAAATGACTTGTGTACTCGTATTTGCATGGAAGAAATATGTAGATAATATAAGATTTGACGATCCAATTGAGAGAGGGAGAGGGAGAGGGAGTGTGTGAGTTAGTGAGTGAGTGAGTGAGTGAGTGAGTGAGAGAGAGAGTGAATGGTGAAAGAAGTGCTAGGTACCTCCAGCTAATAATAAGTAAGGTACATACTAGGTCAGGTACTAGGTAGGTAAACTCTACAGAAGAAAGAAGAAAAAAGAGAGAGGTAGGTAATCTTAATTTTGATTCTATACCTATTGCTTACTTAGGTACAGTACCGTACAGTAGGTATAATACGATACATACGATACGTACAATCAATACAATCAATACAATCAATACAATCAATCCAGTATAATTCATTCATTCATTCATTTCGTGATTCAACATCCAATGTCCTTCCTCCTCGTGATATCAATCCCTCACAAAATATCTCATTCCCTTCCTAGGTATAACATCTCCCACAATCCTCATTTCCTTTCCAAGATTTCTTATTCAATACTTAGATATCCAGTCCACCTTCCAAAGAAAATTTACATCATCTTTTTTATCACGATACTGTCTATCGCCCTATAATCCCGATTCACTTCCTTGGTAGCCACCCTCAACAATACACTACTCGACCGTACCACCCGTCCTAGGTCGTAATGGTGGTCAAGTCTATTCAGAATTTAGATAGATCAGAAAAACAAGCGGAGATAACGTGGATCTCTCCCTCCCGCTTTGCCCAGGAACCATTTTATGGATTCGTATCTCGAATCGAGGACACATACAAGTGTGCAATCCCGTACGTACAATACGTAGGTATACGACGCACAATGGATGCGGTACACAGTAACAACCAGTAGTAACCTTTCTCCAGGCGCAGTGAGAGCCTTTCTTTGGAAGTATATCTGAGACCTCGTTGCCCTGTTGTCCCTGTTGTCCTGGATAAATCATCTCTTTAAAGTCCTTTCTTTTTTAACTTCCTCATTATGGGTTACATGTGGTACAGTGAGCACTCTATCTTGTCCTCATTTACACAGCTAATCAAAACCATTATGGATGAAATCCAAAGGACATTGATGAGTGTGCGTGTGCTAGGTAACATCGAAATCAAATTCCATATGGCAACAACTGTCTGTAAGAATATTACTACATTGATGAGGGATGAGAGGGAGATTATGCAAGAATATACCTAGTAGGTACTCTATGTGGCATTAATTTTCACGGTACATTTCATAATCTACTAGGTATTTCACAAAGCTTCCAGTCAAATCGTATGCAAGTATCTAGACCAGTAGCTCAGGAACTCATTGTAGGCGGATGGGGTAATTCAATGTAACTTTAGTTATTACTCCGTCACCGTAACCGTAGCAGCTGACCATCAAGATTTCATCTGATGATTGGGACTCTAAGAGAGATAAGATGAAGATGTACCTACTTTCTTTTGCGGGGGTGGTTGGACTTGGAAAAGTGCTCAGATGTCCTTCTAATGAGCCGTGGGTAGAGTTAGCGAAGCTTCAAAATGATAAAAATAGACTAATCCTGGTAAATGTTCCTGGTCGTTCCTGGGTAAACACGAGCACTGGATATCTTTTGTATAAAACTTAATCATTGTACCCTGCCTCCCTGGGTAATCTGGAGGGAAGCAGGTACGCTCGGTATGGTAACCCTTACTAAAAATTCTGAATATTCGACTCTTCGTTCTCAGTATCATCTTATTCACACCGTAATAAACCTCCGACAATACATTATTATCATCAAATCTTAAGAACTGCCATACAGGACATACCAGGTATGATGACACTGAGATTTGCTACAGTTTTGTGTTTGGGAATTGGAATTTCTTCACAACTTAACCTAGGTCCAAGGTAATGGGTTTGTATGTACATTAATTGAGTGATTGCAATTCCTACCTCTGTTACCTTCAATGCCCTCAAGTAAAGTGTTCCCCAAACGTATCACTCACAGCAAGTCTACATGCAGTAAGTAGTATTCCATTCCAATTCTGTCTCTCTTAACCTCTCCAGCTTTCTCTAACTTTTTCCGGGGTGACCGAGGATGGCGCTGCCAAACATCTCAGCACACAGCTTAAACTGCTTTGGAGGGAAGTTTTCCTTACTTGCATTGTGCAGATATCGTTCTACGCTGAAGACAGGAATAATTCTATGCAGTTGCTTGAAAAAGATGGATGCGTAAGATGTGCGTAAGATATGCATTTCAATGTGCATAAGAGTCCTTCTCGCTCGGCTATCATTGGATCGAATTTTTAACTTCCTCCCGGTTGTTCTGCTTATCTTTCCACTACTGCAGTGTTGTGAAAATTGGACATCCACCTAGGTATCTTCTGCACAGTTGTCTCATTATCACTCGTGAGTCTTGTGCAAGAAGAGAAGGAATCGGATAAATCGAACGCATTAGACATTTTGATTCACATTAGCTCTCGCATCTAGCCTAGCATCTGCAATTAGTTCTTCGTACGCTGTATCTTTCCTCATCCATTTTTTCTATCACTTACCTACCTAGGTACTCCAATTCTCACCCACGCCATCTTACTCATTATTCTGATTGACCATTATCTGACAAATTGACAGTCCCGAGTCATTTGATTAAAAGCTAATATGCCGTACACACTATCTACCTAGATCCAGTGACTTTACCCGAATTCTATGCACTAATTAGAGTTTTAACTTTTAAGGGTCTTTCAAGGAACTCAATCCCATTTGAAATTCGGACCTGCAAAAATCTTTTCGCTAAAGAGTGTATGAAATCTTGAGGACGGACAGGCTTAATCCTTCAGCCGCGTAAGGCGAAAGAACACATCAGATATTGTATGAAGAAGACAAGCATGGATTCCCAAGTTTTCCAATCAATGTCATATTAATTGTTCCTTTTGGAAGTGTTTGAATGAGATGAGACAAATGACACCAATTCTCGCATCTCTCACCATTTTGCATACGACGAATGTCTCCTCTCCTTCAAGCCAACCTTAATTCACGATAATCTCCAGCTCATCAAGGACCTGCGTCTTATATTATACTTAATTTACCACAACCAAACAAAAGTACGCACCATAGAGATCGTTGGATCTCGGTTATTGATATGATTTGATTCTTTATTCCTGACCGTCGGTTGACTCTGCCGTGTCCTCCCTAACCACTCACTAGATACCCTTCCTTCTTTTTAACTCCTCTCTCCTCAATCTTGGTAGAGGATAGTCACCAAATTATCCCACCTGTTTTTACTCAATTAGGAAATCGAGGAGGGATTCAAATTTGATTATTGCTGTACCAACAGTCAATTTTGAAGTACTGACCAGTTATCATCAATCATTGATCACCATCCTTCTCACCCCCTACCCGAACTACCCTACCATTTCTCCATCTCTTGTTCGCCATGCATGCATCAATCTGGAATCGGAATTAGTGTAGCCTTTCTGCACCTCCATCTCATAAACTATCCTTGTTATGGTCAAGTACGTTTTAGATCCCCCGGCAAAAATCACCAATCAGATCTCTAATTGGCCACTCTCGATTCTTGCGGTCGAGCCTCTTTCTGCGTCGTTTCTTGAACAGCTGCACAAGCTGCAGTATGAACAGCCTCTTTTGAAGCCATACTTACGCCATCGAATGGATTAGAGATAGCGGTCTGAACGAAAAGCTGGAGGAATCGAAGCAAGCAGGTAGCCGAAGCGTTGCTCTCTTTGGGTTAATTTACGATCATTTTGCTTTTGATGATATCAGTCATCTGCTAATGAAGAAGTGCAAGGATATATCAGAGTTACCTCATCTACATTAAATTTTTATTCAGTATAATGAGATATTTCGCCGTTGTTCAAATCAGCGATGGGCTATCATGAAGATCCAATTTCGGTTCAACAAATCACCTCTCGTGGTCTTGGAATCACAATAAGCAAATATAAAACCTAGGTGAGGTTATTGAATAAGATAGTAACAGAAACATGTTGATTTGAAAACCACGATCGATTGAGGTGCAGTTCATCGCACCCTCATGTTTTACTTGACGTCTCAAATTCAAATCGTCGTGAACCTCAAGCACCAAAGTAACAAACAGGCTGAATATTGATGATCACGTGAAATCAATGACTAAGCACGATTTGATGGTTTGCACTTCCTTGCATTTCGTTTGCCCGATCAGCAGAAAACAGAGAAACTTCATGACTCTCCCGACATGGGATATCAGATGCTCAATCTCTCGTGTCGACGAGTAATGATCTCGAGTAAAGTTATTCATCATGTGGGTCGTTGCCCACGCCGGCAAGAAATTGCCAAGCGCGCATTTTCTCTCACTGCCAAAGTTGGCGATGGCATGAAAGAAGACAACGAAGGTGAATTCAAAATATCTCGAGTTGGATCGGCTCGACAGACACTCGTAAGGTCTATATTTGCATCTGCCAAATACCATCCCTCAGTTTCTGGAGAGACGGCTGTCGGGGACCTGATTGATGATATCAAATCGGACCTACAAAAAAGCTCGGAGAAAGCGTCCCTCATAGATGGGGGGCGAACTCGCATGAGACAAATCCATAACAAGAGAGCCAACGATGACAGCTCTAGTTCAATCACTCCTAATATGGTTCTCGACCGAAAACCTTCTTCGCTGAGTCCTCGCCAATTTAGCATCATCTCTCCGGATCCCAAGCGCACTGTAAGCTACATTGGTACTCTTATAATGCCACCATCACTCATATCATATAGACTAAAGAACAAGTTCTTCAACTCATCTCTAATCGTGCCCGCATGACAAAAGCTCGATATCTTGCAGACCCCTCTCTTACCCCACCCGAGGAAGCAGTTGTTATCCTAGTAACCCCAGCGTTTGCGAGTTGGCTTGAAGATGAGAATTTTATCAAACGTGTCTTGGAATGTTTCACATATCATCACGTGGATGGCAAGCCAAACTATGTTGTTGTCGTTGGTGCTGTGGTTGATGGCCTTGCACCTTCACCTGATGATATTCCCATCGCGGAGCGTGCTGGCCCACTTGAGGGATTTTCGTTCTTGCATGGCTTACGGAGTCGAGTGTTGAGGCCTGATAATGTGTGGAACCCCGAATCATTCAAAGACAATGCAATGAATCCTGACAAATTGTCACATCTCATAATTTCGGGGAACAAATCGCAAAAGCCGTGGGAATTGGCATTGACTACAACAATAAGTCTACCTTTGGCAAATACTTTATTCGTGAACGGCAAGCATTCCACTCTCGAAATAGCTAAATGGACTCGAAGAAATGAAGGTGAATACAAATGCATACAAAGAGAGCAAAAACAATATCAGCATATCAAAGCTTTTCATTATGAAAATACTATGATTCCACCAATATTTGTACCAGCAGTTCCTCTCACTTTACCTCGACTCATTGCAAATGGGCTGGGGAATATTGTTCGACAACTATCTTTCGGATCAGGGGATACAGATAACAGGCCAGCTTCGTCTGAATTGGAAACTCAGGTCACAAGATTTATGGAATATAATAATTTGCGTACCAACATTGGAGTGTGGGCGTTGATATACCGAAAGGAACTTCTGAACCCCAATCTTAAGGCTTCAACACTTGAATCCGCCGAAGACCTCGAGTCGACTTGGAGCAATGATGATAAGAATCTAAGATTTGTTGGTACCCAAATAGCTCTTGGGGCTATTCTTTGTCGTGTTGGTGAGTAACTTGCATTGATTTCATCCGTCATACTTTTCATCTAGCATGCAGCTGACTAAATCTATTCAGTGAGCGGCGGTGGTGGTTGGGGCGCTAAATAAGGCCTTTTATCCTTGGATCCTCAAATGACATACGAAGATATTGTTTCGGCGTCCTTTGAATATACTGATCAATCAATGGAGAAAGCACAAGATTCGACGCTAGGCAATCTCGCTCGACGGGGTGATCACATACAGTTCTTTACTATCAACCCATCCAAGTTGAAGGAACCCGGGTCTCCAATGGATATTCCAGAATCGACAGAAACCACTGACGCAGATTCCATCGTCGATGACAAGGCAGCAAGAAAAAGACTTCTTACACAAGAACCAGAAAAGACCGAGTTAAATCTCCGCGACGCTACAGACCTGAGTTGGTCTAGCAGAACTATATTTGGAGCGGTTCCTAGTACAATCGACAAAATACCCAGCTATGACATCCACGACCCCTCAAATTCTTCCAGCGAAACCTTACCTTTCCTCACCTTCCGCAAAGGCGAATTTGGCGCAGTATCTGAGTCAGGAATCTACCTCCATTCTTCTCATCAAAAACAAGTAAATGCAAAATCACACGAACTAATCAACACGAAAATCGATATGCCGTATTCATATATCTACCGTGATCAACCAGGCACGTCACCCAAGCAGACTGAGGAATACAAAAAGAGAATGAATTCTCTCTTTGGAAGATTCAGCTCCGATGCCAAAAACAACGAATCGCTATTCGAAATGACATCAAGATTTATCGTTACGACGGGCCGCGTTCCAACTAAAGCAGAACAAAAAGAACTACTGGAAAAATGTAACATCAATCCGAGAATCGAAGCGGCGAAGAATAGAGGAGGGCTTAGTTATGCGCGCATGCTTTTTTGGGAGGCGGAAAAGGAAATGAAAAATATGATTCTGCAAGCTAGACTCCTATCGCAGGAAAATGGTATGGATGAAGCTTTTGAGAAGATTTTCCCCGAAGTAGACGAACGCAATGTGATTAGGAAAAAGAGGGTCGGGCACACTAGGTGGCCGAAATTTGTGGGGGAGAAGGAAAGGAAAGAGGTTGAGGTAAGGAAGGTTAAAGTCTTTGCCATAGAGAAGAAGTTTAGATTTCCGTATGTGGGGGGGAGTGAGGAACCGAAGGTTTAAGGGGTGGCCTCGAGAAGACTGGTGTTCGTGCGCGGGGAAACCATCACCTGCAAGTCCAAAACCCTCGAGAATGTGAGAAGGGAAGGGGGATTGTTGATAACTTGAGGAAGCTACAAAGATCATATGAGGGCATACTCGATATTTGACGCCACGTACCGTGTATCATACATGGCAAATGTATAGTTAGGCACATAAAATCAAAACTCAAATCCTGTACAATACAATACAATACAATACGATATAGCAATGGTCACTACGCAGAGCACCAAGAAAGTACTAGACAGTCAAAAAATAAAACCTATGTCTAAATGTGATAAAGAATTGATATTTAAAACAGGAGAATATGTGAACGCATATATAACTCACTCGTGATATGTTATACTTATTGAATATTCTACTCTCGAACTTTCCCCTCTACTCTCTCACTTGCTCTACATTTCCTTCTCCATTTCCTTCTTATTTCCCATACCTACCTACCTACCTATATCAACCTCCTTTCCCCTCCCAAATTCCCCATACCACCTACCACCTACCATCTACAATCAACCACCCATCATCAAGCATTCCCACCCAATCCAAATACATCCAAATACATCCAGAACTGCATACAACACTCGACACACAATACATATCGCTCCCCTCCTAGTATTCATTCATCAAATCATGAACGTTAATTATCAACAGACGAGACAAGCTCATGACTTGAAGATGTAGCGAATAAGGAAAATGTAAGCCTACAAACTGTATTTGGGGAATGGACTTATAGAGGGAAGTGAATGAAGAGGATAGTCGAGTATATATCTACCTACCTAGGTAGGTAGATAATTGCTGATGCGGAGAGTGAGCATGTAGTGAATGTTATGACTACGATGTGGTATGGAGATGTACCCAATAGGTGAATTGGAGAAATACTCAATGAGTAAATTACAGATGGGGGGCATAGGCGCATGTGATTTGAGTACCTACCTAGCTATTGTAGGAATGATTTTGAGAGTACTCGCCTCAATAGGGAGGCGAATATTCTAAACGAAGGCGCAAATTCGTAGATTGCCGAAAATACTTAGGAAAAGAAACGAGTAACCAAGAAACCGTTTTCACCTGATTCAAAAGTGCGAAGAAAATGAGATATATTCGGTCGATCATGTGTAGTACCAAATGTGTATGCATTTATTGCTTTTATTCTATAAAAAAAGTCCAATATACTTGCTGGACAATCTATCCCACGAGCGATGCATAGCTAGACTTGAGTTCCTCCTGCTCTTAAGTTGCACAACAAAAAATCTACTCAACCATTTCAATATCATTCCCAGTTTGATTATGCTCTGGAGCTGCAGCTGGAGCTTCATTTGAAGTGTCATTGACATTCTCTTCCTGTTTGGATCCATTTCCAAAGTAATCATCCATTTCGGCATCAAGTTCTTCTTGTGTTTTCTTTGGTCTGCTCTCTCTTGCAGGCCTTTCTCCCCCACGACCGGCATTACGATCTCCTCTTTCTCTCCTTGCACCAGGTCTGCGACCATCTCTTCCTCGACGTGGCAAAGGACTGCGCGAACGTCTCCTCCTGTCTGGTCGGTCTCCTCGGTCGCCTGGAACATATCGATCAACATTCTCAGGTGGTGGCTTGCTGACATCAGAATGCCTGATTGGAGGGGATAAAGAACGAGAACGAGGTAGAGTCATGCGATCGGCCAGGGAACGACCTGATCTCGATGGTTCGTATTGATTTCTACCTCCACGGCCTCTGGATGGACCATCCGGAACTGACCTCAAACGAATTGGTTGACCTAGTAAGTGTTAAAATGGTTATATCAAACATGAATATA
Organism: Botryotinia narcissicola; assembly: GCA_004786225.1. Lineage (NCBI taxonomy): Eukaryota > Fungi > Ascomycota > Leotiomycetes > Helotiales > Sclerotiniaceae > Botryotinia > Botryotinia narcissicola. The sequence continues at coordinate 18,819 of PQXJ01000274.1, read as the reverse complement.
GCTTTTACCATTGGCATTTGCCCCATCAAACTCCTCAATGGCTCTCTGCGCATCTCTTGGGTCCTCATAAGTTACATGAGCGACTCCATTCGAACGTCCAGCTCGGTCGTAATCGAGCTTCAAGAATGAAACACGACCAATGCGTTCAAAAAGACCCTAAAACCATGCTTAATAACAAAACCCTTTCTGTTCCTTCTCATATCTCATACCTCCAATTCTTCTTCCGTCAAATCGTAGTGTACATTCTCGACTCTAACCTTTCCGCTGTTTCTACTTTTGTTAGCATGCAACGCTGATCGAAAAAGGTTATATTGCATACACTGGTCTGTCTTCTTCGTAGTTGCGTCTTTCTGGACGATTCGAAGAACGGGCGTCTGAGATATTTGTGAGCTAGATGGTCGAGAAAGAATGGAAAGTGTGGAAGTGATGCGTACTTCGATCATCGTATTTGTCATGAACCCATTCACTACTACAGTCAGTTGATTCTCGATCTCTAGGAAGTTTGAGACTTACGAGTCTATATTTCTAGAATCATCTCCCTGATATGGCTGCCAAAGGAGAGGAGGCGTGGGTTAGCTATATATTCTATTTACGTACTATCATGAACCGTCGAGGCGTCATGCACTGATTGAAGCAGCGATGCGATCTGAGAACATTCGGGAAGGAATTAATTATCTGATGATTGAGGAGGTGTATGCACCTAGCGGTGAAATGTTAGCGAATGGACTCGGGACTCGAGACTCGAGGACTGTCGGAGAGTTCAAGAAGATATTCTTACCTTTCTTACATCGTCACGAGGGTAATCATTGCGATTGTTTCTGCGGCCTTGTCGACCTCGATTTCCACCATTTCTCTGCTGCTTGAAGATATCAGTGCTATGTCGTGTTGCAAGGCTGAGACAACATGTTCGAGGCGTCGGGTTTTGACAAGGCTTACCTGGCGATCACCACTAATTTCATCAAGGCTTTGATCCATTGTCAAATTATCGGAACGAATTTAAACTGAAGAAGGGCGGTTTGTTGAATATATTGGCTTGTTTGAGGTGAATAACTCTCACGTACAATGCACAATACATTCAAGGATTCTCCAATACGTCAACTTTTGTGAGTCGCGACGAGGACTCGACAAATGGTTTGTGCACTTGGATCATGTGATAATTCACATGCATTGCATTGCAGCACTGCATCTAACCACTGTTCTTTCCTTCTCCGAAATCGCAAACTTGCAAATAATACAATCTAGATAACAAACTTCGCAGATCCAGTCCCTCTTCTTCTTGAATCGAGCCTTTCAAAATGTCACCGCTTGCTACTGTCGGTATCATCTCCATTGGGGAAATGGGTATGGGTGTTGCAAAGTTGCTCATTGCCCATAATTATCGAGTTGTGACGAATATTGAGGGTCGAAGGTCGGTTGTGTTATTTTCTATGACCTATTTTGTCCAGTAACTGTTTAAAGTGGTTGTAGTTCCCATGGAAAACTCATCATCAAACTGGCTCTGATTTCGAAAGAATAGACCATTTCGGCTTGAGACATGAACATCTCAAGTACTGTGAACTGTCAAGTTTGGAATGAAATTGGGAGGATATTCGTGATCGATGAGCCGTTCTATCCGGTTTAAAAGTCGTAAGATGAGAAGCTAATGTGCCTCTTCAATCATCAAAGTTGTTGATTACAAATATGTACTCATGAAAATCTTCATTACTGTATCGTTATTCTACATTGAACTCACCTTCTTTCCACTCAGCCAAGATACCCATGATCGCGCCCAAAAATCCAAAATCGAACTTCTACCTACAGATGCATCCCTAATTTCACAGTCGGACTACATTCTCTCGATTGTTCCACCCCGTGATGCATTATCACTAGCAACTCGGATTACTACCGCCTTTAACTCGCTTTCTCCACCAAAATCCTCTCCCCTCTATTATCTCGATCTAAACGCCATAGCTCCTACTACTGCTCGCTCAGTCGCTTCTCATATTAGTGCCACATCGCCATCCATCAGATTCATCGATGGCGGAATCATTGGCGGTGCACCTAAACTCAAGAACGACACCACTACTCCTAATACCACGGCATCTATAGATCCAGACCTAGAACATGCTTGGAGCCGTCCTTCGATCCCCATCTCCGGACCTCATGAACTTTCCAAAGCTCCTGTATCTGGTGCACATTTAGCAGATCTTTTGAATACCAATTATCTCGGCGAAGAAATTGGCAAGGCATCAGGTCTTAAATGTTGTTTCGCTAGTACGACGAAAGGATTCACAGCTCTATGCATTCAAGCGTTCACATCCGCTCAAAGGTTGGGCGTCTTAGGAGAATTGGAGAAAGAGATGAGCGAGAGAGTACCTGGTTTATGGAAATCGGTAAATGGAGGAATCACAGGGATGCCCCCAAAAGCCTATAGGTGGGTAAGAGAAATGGAGGAAATCGGAATATGCCACGGGGAAACAGGATTCTCAGGCGGAGAGTCCACCGATGGAAAAGGAGATGATGGAAAAGGTGTCTTTGGAGAAATTGCCGATGTTTACCGAACTGTTGCAGATGAAACAGTTCTCGGAGAGGAAAAAACAGAAAAGAGGAAAAGAGGAAAAACTGTCGAAGATGTGGCTCAATGTATGACCGAGGGCCTCGCAAGTAAGAGAGCAAAGAAGGAATAGATTCATTTACTCCTATTGCGAACTTTACTTCTTACGACTTGGGTTCGGTTTCATCTCGTCTCATCCCGTGGATTCTATTTGCAGAGTAAGATTTAGAGTGTGAAGGAATGAACGACACATAGATAGAATATTGGAAGGGATTACAATCCTTCGTGAAAATCCATCGATACAACGTTAGATGATAAGTCCAGTACCTATACATAGCTGATCAGAGACAAATGTAATTACACTACTTATGAATATCCTACTCATGTTGATTCAAAATGATACCTTAGTTAGTCATAGGAGCAAAGGGACTGTAAAAGGAAATATACATAGATGATGTCTGTAAAAGTTTCAAGTATGAATCATAATTCGTTATCGCTATCGTTTTTGTTCATTCCGCAAGAGTCAGTAATATACGGACATTTCATTAACATCCTCACTTCTCGGCGAAGTCCATATCTTAGGGATATGAAATATCGGGTCGAGCATCGGGGTGTTATGTTAGTACATGGAATTATGGGCTTGTTTTTCAAGCTGTCTTGCATGTTTTTTTCATTATGATAATCGTTACGAGTAGAAGGATTAGAGAGTGTGGAATTATTAGATTGGTATAGTTCATATCTTTGAGTACCTCTATACATAATGAATATTATGTCATTATATCATTATTATATACGAATATATTTACCCCTACATGGCTACACTACGATCTAATCCATATCCATCGTGTCTCTCCTACAATTCAATCCACAGCATCCCATCTATCACCCCCCAATTCCTCATTTCCATAAACAGCTATCGATCGTAGATACAAAGACTTTGGATACCTAGGTATATGATAGTAATAATACAAAAAACAGAAGAAAATAACGAAAGTAAAGAAAAGAAAAACCACACCCTCCACTCCAGACAATCCAGAACTTTTTGCTCGCTCGCTGAGTGCTACAGTATGATCTCATTATCCTGTTTTGTAGCTACAAACATTCCTCTGCAACATAGAAATGTAAAAAATGAACACCTCTTTTCCTTTCCCCAAACCTCCAACCGTCGTAATATGAAATATTTTAAATAACCACCACTTTACAATCCCACTCACATCAACAACCTCAAAAGTACAAAAGAAACCTGTAAATACAGTAATCCCCATCCATCAAGACTCATCCTCACACCCGCACTCTTCTTCTTCGCCGTCTCTGTTGCACCTCCAGCACCCACAGTCATAGTCCCTACGACCACAATCCCTGTTCCTCCCGCAGCCAAACTTAATATATCTCCACCCTCCGTCACTGTTCCTCCAGCCGTAAGCGTTTGTCCCCCAATGACCAAGCTGTTCAACGGAACTACACTTTGCAAAGAAGCAGTACTTGTTACAAACCCACTATTTGCATTGACCACCACCGCATTTCCAGTAGGTGATAAAGAAACAGTAGATCCATCGACTGTAATAACGGAGCCAGGTTTCAGGGTTTGACTACCGATTACAACTCCAGAGGCGGAATTTTTAGTAAAGGTCGAAGATTCAATTACTACGACGTTTGACGGAAGAGAGGTAGTACTGTTAGGAGGAAGAGTAATAATAGTACTTCCCTGTGTAATCGCACCTCCGGGAGTCAAAGTGGCGCTTCCAATGACGAAATTGGATTTTGTGAAATCGGCTGTTACACTAGATGTTCCGACGACAACGACACCAGGGAGCGGTTCAGTGGTGGTTGACAGAACGGCCTTGGCACCATTGGTTGGAGTGGGCGTGGGCGTAGTGCTTGTGGTTACGCCATTGATGATGACTGCAGAGCCGGATGGAGCGATGGAGATACGTTCACCACTTACCGTGGCTTCGGAACCGGGTTTTATGGTTTGTGACCCGACTATGAAGTTAGAGCTTCCTTGACTGAGAGTTAGAGAATTGAATACAACGGGAGCGATAGTGGTTTGGCCCGGTGAAGGCTTGATAGTTGTTGGAGTTATAATCGGGCTGGAAATTGCAGTGGTCACATCGGGATTGGTCTTTACGCTGGTGGGTGATACTTGGATGCTGGAAATAATGGAAGCGGTGTCGGATACCAAAGGTAATTTTCCTGTCCCGCCCGTTTGAATTCCTGGATTGCTAGTTACGGGCTGGGTGCCGATGACATCACTCGTTCCAGTGGTTGAGGGGGCTGTACTTTTGTCACTAGGTAGTCCAACTGGGATTCCAATAGCAGGAGTAGTAGTTCCGGGAGTTCCAGTAGATGAAGGTGGAGATGCAAGACTTCCAGTTGCAGTGTTAGTCGGACTGCTTATTGGAGCTGTATCTGCTGGCTTTGTTCCAGGAACAGATACAGAGTTTGTAGAAACGGATGGAGTTGCCATCGATCCAGGAACTGTAGATACTAGTGGGGATGATGTGTTTGTAGTATTATCAGCTGGTTTAGTTCCAGGAATAGATACTGGATTTGTTGTTACCGGTGGTGATGCATTGCTTGTTGTACCTGGTAGCGGTACACTGCTCGTTGTTCCAACCGAATTAGATACAAGCGGTGATGCAATTGATGGAGAGACTGTTGATCCTGTTGGTGCCACGTTGGTCGCAGTATCAGTTGGTTTTGTTTCGGGTACAGACACGGGATTTGAAGTTGCTTGTGGAGTTGAGATAGCTTTGGCAGTTTCAGTCTGAGCTTTAGTAGTCGGCGATGTTATTGGGGCAATATTTGAAGTATCTGCTCCGCCATTACTAGTGTTTGAAGTCACAGGACTACTCGTAGGTGAAACTGGTGAATCGGGTAACTTTGTGGTTGTTGGATTTGAAGTGGCTGCATCAGGTAACTTGGTGGTGCCTACATTAGTAGCAGGAGATTCAGATGACTTCTTCGCAGCTGGTTCGACCGGTGTGCTACTTGCTGAGATCGAGGTAAGAGGATCGGGCAATTTAGTGGTTGCCGGATTTGAATTATGAGCGTCAGGTGATTTGCTCGTAGCTGGATTAGAAGTGATAGTACCTTCAATGGATCCAGGAACTGTAGAACCTGATGGTAGTATATTGGTTGTAGTTTCAGCCGGCTTAGTCCCTGAGATAGACACAGGATTTGTTGGGTTACTGGCTGCAGGAACCGATGGAGATGGATCCGGAGACTTGCTAATTGGGTTGGTCGTTTGTACACTGGTTTGAGAAACAGAAGTAGGCGCATCTGGCGATTTGCTGACTGGATTGGAAGTAATTGGACTCGAAGTAATTGGGTTGGAAGTAGCAGAAGTACTATCAGATGTCTTACTAGTGGTTTCAGCCAATTTTGAAGTAGCAGAAACACTCGTCGAGACTATGATACTAGTAGGTGAAACAGAACCTGGTGTCTTCGAAGTGGAAAAGAATGAATCAAGGGTGATAGTATGTAGGCATACTGGTAAGACTTGACCGGCAACCGAGAGGGTTGCCGTACAACCTGAAATAACACTCGTATTCATTTCTGTTGATGATGGCTTGGAGAAAGAAGTTTGAGTGGATGTGGTTTTCGTGCTTGATTCTCTTTGTGTCGACGCAGATGTCTTTGTAGTCTCAGTATTTTCTGATAGATTGGAAGAGGCAGTGCTACTTGAATGAACTTCCGACGTCTTAATCGATGTAGACACTCCCTCTACTGAACTGCTATGCTTTGGAGTTTTACTGACTGATGATTTGACACTTGTTGTAGCAGTTTCAAGTACTCGTGTAGGGGTGCTCAATTTCTCGCTGGTACTTGCAAGCTTTGTACTTTGAGAGGTAGTTCCCGGTTTTCCTGCAGTAGAAGTCTCGGTAGTTTTGCTCGTAATTTTTGTTTCCGATGTACTACTTTGTCCTTGTGTACCCGAGCTATGAGATGTAGTATCTTATTGCTTGATTACAGAAGAAGTTTTTCCTTGTACACTCGAGCTATGAGATGTAGTTTGTGACTGTTTAATTGTAGACGAAGAGTGTGATTGTACACTCGAGCTGTGAGATGTTGTAGCGTCGGGAACTGGGCTGTGAGTACTCGACTGTTTTCCCGAAGATGACTCTTGAGTGGTTTGAGTGGTTTGAGTAGGAGTAGTCTGAGTTTTAGTCTTTGAAGACACTACAGTTTGTTGAGCTACAGTAGTGGATTTTAATTCTTCAGTCGATTGATTTTGAGTTTGAGTCTGTACCCCAGACGCTTTCGAGGTTGAGAGGCCTATAACTGATGAAGCTGATGAAGCCGATCTGCTTATTTCTGATTTGCTTTCTTGTGTTATTCGAGCAGAAGACGTTTTTGAACTTGTAGAAGTTGAGAAAACTGATGAATTTACGGAGAGGGATAGGCTTGTCTCCGATTTGCTCTCACGTATTGTCTGAATGGACGATCCAGATGTTTCAGAGGTCGAGACTGCAGTCGTAGTAGGTACTTGCGCAGAAGATGTTTAACTGAATTCCGATTTGACTTCGGGTGTTGTTTGATCAGAGGAAGGCCCAGGTGTCTTGGACGTCAAGATGTTTGACGATACCTTTGAAGGCTCCGAGCCAATCTCCGATTTTGACTCACGTGTCGATTGGACAGAAGTCTCAGATGCTCTCGAAAGAGAGCTAGAGGTAGAAGTTATTGAAGGTTGGGTCAAGCTAGCGTCAGACTTGGACTCATGTGTCAACTGAAGAGAAGATTCGGATGTTTTTGACGTCAATGTCCCTGATGATCCACCTGAAGATACCAAATTAGCATCAGAGCTAGATTTTGAATTTGGAACAGTAGAAGCTGGAACAGTTGGCTGGGAGACTATTGTTCCAGAAGAGGATATCGAGAACACAGTCGTAGATGAAGCAGAATTAGAAGTCCTGGATGCGATAGACTCGCTCTTGGTGGTAGAAATCAGATTTGGGGACAAGGAATCGGTAGACTTGGAAGTACTAGAAATAATTGAAGGCTCAGACTTTGATATATCAGTATGCGCCGGCGAGGCAGATGAGCTGATAGTTTTTGAAGATGCAAGGAATTTTGTCGATTCAGCTGACGGTTCTGTCAGTGTGAAAGCTTGTGTTGTTGTCGTGCCACCAGATAAAGTCGTCGAAGAAAGTGGTTTCGAAGATAACTCAGATATCTTTGATAGTGAAGATTCACCCACAACACTTGAATGCAACGCAGTGGGTGCGGTAGAGATACTTGAGGGCTGGGTTGGATTACTAAGTGTTTTTGATGTCACTAAACTTATTGGTTCAGTTGACTTTAAGGTGACGGTACTAGAAGCGATAGCAATATTTGAAGATTTATTGGAAGCTTTAACAGGAGTTTTCGAAGACTGGAATGATAAGGAGGCTGAGTTGGAACTAGCAGGACTCGACTTAAGAGCTGTGTTGGAGGTTATAGTGTGTACCGATTCTTTCAATACGGATGACTCGGCCGAGGTTTTAATGCTAGCCTTTTCAGAAGCAGATTCCTCAAGGACAGCTTTATTAGTAGATGGAAGCGATGTGGGTGTATGAACGATAGTGACAGTGGTAGGACAAGGTTCTCTTGCGGCTAGTAAGGGCTGGCCACTTGTTGAAGTGACTGTTGCCGTACAAGAGATAGACAATGTACTAGATGAAATGAGTGTGGTGGTCGGAGACCCTTTTGATAATATGGCAGAAGAAGTTGTATGCGACGATGAGGTTTCATTAGTATACCTTCGAACTACATCATCTGGGAGAAAAGAACGTATCAGCAGATGTAACACTTAACGCCACAAGATGAACCAATTCCACAAACCAATATTGACTAGTCTTACCTTGGTCTAGTTTAGAAGAAGCGGTTACTGGATCTAGAAGAGACAGGGTGCCTAGAAGGAGAACTGGCAAAACTTTCATGGTGAAAACGGGACAATACGCCGGGCATCAACCCATTGATAAAGTCTTATGAGAACATAGAATTAAAGAGACAAACGACGAGAGAAGGAGGAAAAGAACAGAATTGCAAGAGGAGGTTCCTATATTCTTCTTGAAAGAAATGAAACCCTGGGGCTGAGTACCTAGGTAGGATATTGCTCACCCACGAGCCTGCATCACGGAACAATCTCATGATGAAATTTGGAGATACATTAAACAGTTGGGTTTGTAAGTTAAGTCACTTGGTAGTTGAGAAGTAGCAAGTTAGATCTCCATCCCAAAAATTACAGGGGTGGTTTTCCCCTTCGCGATGGAATGGAAGGCTGATCAACGAGATCTTCATTAAATTATTTGCTGATGCAAGAGTTCGATGCTGTGCCTGACACTAATGGACTTGCATCGTAAATAGAGTGACTTACTCCATTCGGCAACTTGAATCCACTGTAAGCAACATGCGTGGGCCAAATATAGAGCCTCCATCATTCGTAAACAAATGAGTGGAAGGAGCGGTAGGTTGAAGGATCAAGAAAGATCAAGGAAGGTCACGAAAGCGGCTGTGCCAGTTTGTGATGGGATGAATAAGACTTGGTTGAAATAAAATACAGTAATCCTAGTGGACACTTCAATATAATAGATGTGGCCCCCTGCAGAAAAAGGTACACTGCGTAAGGGAAAACAACGAAGCACCCGAGGCACCTACATATAACGATGGAAACCGTTTTCGATCAACCTGGAGAATTAGTTAGGTGTGGGTGCACTATGAGTGTGAGTGTGGTTGCAATGCAGTACGTTGGCTGCGCATTCTTCTTTCTCCTTCTCTCTCGCTCTTTTTCTCAGGATATTTTTGGAGGCGGAGATATTGAGGTAACATCGCCCCATATCACCAGAAACCTTGGAGTAAGACGGATTTCGTAGAGATCTGGTAGATACACTTAAACAGGTACCCTCATGCGATAATGTAATTTATCAGTTCAGCAGTACAGTGGGAGGATCAGTAGTGTAAGGCTCAGGTGGCAAATCTGGAAATTTATAACACACTCATCATTTCCAGAAGTCTAAATGCTGCTGGAAGTGACGTGAGGAAGTGTCTTTTCCCAGCACGATATGTGCTGTACTGGTGTACCTCGTATCACAATGCACAAACACATGTGAGAAAACTGGGAATTACTGGACGTTATAATAAAAATTGGCTTATAGAATCAAAAATCGAATACGGCTGCCTGTTTCGTGTGTGTATGAACGAGTAGTTGTACAGGACACCCGAATGCATTAGAGAATGGTCTCTTTGGGGGCTCTTTACGATGGTGATGATGATGGTGGTGGTGGTGGTGATGGTGGTGGTGGTGGGTAGTCTCGAGGTAGTCTCGTTATGTACTCCGTGGTGTACTGCCGTGTATGAGAATTCCTTAGCCACTAAAAGTATTTAGCGTATGATTACCTAAGTCTAGGCTTTCTTCATGCCTACTCCTACCTATCTAGTAATCTACTCAATCTACCCGAGCCCTCTATACCTTCTAGGTATTTCTTGAGACTTCACAACACGATATGAATATCTTAATGATACATACATATATCATATCATTCCAGAACTCTCGTTACTGCCTATCATAATATTGTAAAACTCGCAACCATGGTCACTCAAAAAATCATCAAATATTATAAGAGGCAAATCGACCGGCTTCCACCGCGTCTCCGAATCCTACAGCTCCTTTCCATTCCAAAGTAACAATCCACATTTTAACAAACCATACCATCTTTTTCAAATCTCAATTACCACCAAAAAAACTAACCGTCTGACATTCTCACTCATCATCATCCCTCTTCCACGTTTTCGTAAGGATCTAACCTCGATTAATCCGATCCTTTGGAAACAAGGGTCCTTGGTTTTATGTGGAAATCAAATGACACGAAGATATCGTTACATCGTCGCGGATTTGAAGAATCAACCCCTTGGTTTCTTTCGACAAAAAAGAAGCGGAAGTTCAGGGTGGGAGATGCTACTCTGAATTGCAGCACACTATCGAATCATTTTACCTTTGAAAACTTGAGAGCTTCACTGAGGATTTTGAATCCAGATTTAATGGATCAAAAATCAATTAACTCGTTGGTCGTGTCATGAAAGAGAGCCTCGTTTTACCCCGGGTTTGTGTTTCAAAAACTTAACTTAAATCATTTTACTACAATTCTCGGGGTTCCTGATAGACTTATGATAGAGTACAGTATGGGGACCTCGGAATTACCTTCAAGCTCCCTTGTCATAGCTACACAGAGCCACACAAAGGCTTCATAAAGACTAGTGCGGTACCTTCTGTTTTCGTCATCCATCTACCAAGCGAGGATAGATTTCGGCCCCAAGGTTATACAGACTGGTGGACCTATGGTCTTATGAATCTCCCGCTTCTACAAAATAGTGATTGAAGATTGGTTAGTCATATACCACATATAGTTCATGACAAAGCCAAAGACGAATCCTTCTCATGAATTATGCTAACTGTCCAATCTCGCCCCTCTCTGTGTGTAGCACCATTCTAAGCTCTAGGCAAATTTGAAAGAAGCTGTATTTCCTCCTCCTATCTATCCGCAGATCCTGGCAGTTGAAATTATCTGACACACGAAATGATAGTATGGTAGTATCATATAGGTGCCCGGTATGCCCAGCACGTTTTTCGAATCCTCCAGGTTCTCGACCTTTCCTACGTACAGTACTTTTCTTTAGACTTTCCCATCTTGATGCAGACCTTGTCGGAAATTTGTGTTCAAGTTACACCTCGTTCGTGCCGTTTGAACCTGTTTTCGTCTTTTCTCTTTTCTCTTTTCTCTTTCTTGTCTCTCCTTACCAGCTATTGTATCATAGCCAGCATGTTCTGTCTTTTCAACAATTATTAATCTTATGAAACTCTCCTTAATGATATTTTCCAATGCCGATGTCTTCTTGGAGGTATCTGGTCTTCGCCCTATTGCCTATCCTCGGCCTTATTGAGCAGACTTTGGCTTCAGAAACTTCATCAACCCCTGTTACTCCTCTCACTGTCCATCCAAGTGGTAATTGGTAAGTTTTTGTCGATCTTCAAGCGTCTATCTTAGCACGTCACTTTTTAACGATATCATTAGGAATGGTATTGACGGGAATTGGTCAAGCTTCTGGCTTACAGTGGGAACACCTCCTCAACCTATCTTTGTCTTCATCTCAACAGCAAGTAATCAACCTTGGGTCGTATCATCAGATGGTTGTACCCCATCAGACCCAGGAACATGTTATAGCTCGAGAGGTTTGAATTTTAATTCAAACTCGTCTACCACATGGTACGTGGATCATATAAGATACTTTGTATAATCATGGCACTAACAAGAGTTTAGGGTCCCAAACACCATTAATCCCGGAGGTGAATTTGCTTTGGAAGTTGAGTCCAGTCTAGGACTTACTGGCAATGGAGACTATGGCAACGATACCATCGTGTTGGGATCCCCGGGTAGTGGATCTCCCTCCCTAGGCTCGCAAGTGCTCGCAACAATCGCCACTCATGACTTTTGGCTGGGTCTCTTTGGTCTTAATCCGGCACCTACAAATTTCTCGAGCAAAACTGAACCTGTCCCAAGCTACATGTCCAATCTTAAGTCTCAAGGCCACATCCCATCATTATCATATGGCTACACTGCAGGTGCCTATTATCGTAATGGTGGGGGAGCCAATGGTGGAGGAGTCTTAGGCAATCTTACTTTAGGTGGCTATGAAGAATCTCTCTTCGTACCAAATAATCTTACTGTCGATTTTGCCACTTCCGGCGATTATTTAACGATTGATGTCAATGCTATCTCGATTAGATCACCGGGTGGGACGTCACAAGTCGTATCATCGCCATCATCCTCTTTTCCAGCTTTTGTCGATTCATCAGTCCCATACCTATATCTACCAACAAGTATATTCCAAAAGTTCGAAGAAGCTATTGGTATTACCTACGATTCAGAATCAGAACTGTATTTACTGACTGATGCTCAACACACTGCACTTGTGAACCGAAATGCCTCTGTTGTATTTACTCTCACAAATTCGACGTCCAAAGCCATGGTAAATATCACACTTCCATATGCTGCTTTTGATTGGTGGGCCGAGTATCCTCTTGTACAAAACAGTACTCGTTATTTCCCTCTCAAACGAGCAGCCGATAATTCGCAAATCACACTTGGACGAGCATTTCTTCAAGAGGCATATCTGATTGCCGATTACGAACGTTCCCAGTTTTCCATTCATCAACGCAATTGGACCACATTCTATCCCACCTCAAATCCAACTACAATCTTCCCTCTCAATAATCCCGCACCCTCACCTTCGTCTCCGAAATCAAAGATTTCGACTCCTACCATAGCAGCCATTGTACTTGCAATTCTTGCTTCATTAGCTTTAACCCTCTGTCTAACAATTTTCATTCTTCGTCGCGCACATCAACTCAAACAAACTCCTGGACGGTCAAACACCGTTTCCACCTTCGCATCAACTTCTCTAATTCTCTCGAAAAAAGAGTCGTTTCGATCCGCTCCCTCTTCTCCTTTACCTCTTCCCTTCATCTCCAGCAAAGACAAAGCGGACAAAAAATCTAAACACGTCTCTAATGCGCCTTCGGAGCTAAGTTTCTTCGACAAGGGCACTAATTCTGTCCTTTTAACGCCATCTAATCGCTCATTGGTGTCTCTAAACATTGATAAAGCCATTGAAAGCCCCAATCTCACATTGAACCCTCAATATAACAATTCCGGTGTTTCTATCCCCCGAAAACCCAGCCATAGTAATGCAACGGACACTATCCTTAACAAAAACCTCAATTTGGTTCCCACCTAACCAAAACCTTCATTCCATCTTGCAAGTCTTTCTACACGTCGTAAAGAGCGTAAGAAGAAGAGAAAAGAAAAGGTTTAAGAAATATATGAATTGAGTGGTGGTAGTGATGCTTTATGTTGGGCTGAAATGGATGAGATGGATGAAGAACTAGAGGAAATGGATATGGATAGCCGTGCAAGTAGTCCTGCTTTAAGTGCACTCAGTTTTGCAAGCGATGCCGCTCTCATCACATCTAATCCCGAGAAACCAGAACCGTGGACGGATAACGATCGTGAAATCCGTGGGAGTGGAAGCATCATGAATATGGGCATGAACCGAGACAGTGGCATGGAACGCATGAACCGAATGGACAAAGAAGCAGAAGCATATCGGGAGCGAAGCGGCGGTCATAGTCATCCCGGGACTGGAAATGACACTGTGACAACGAACAATAGTCGTGGGCGGGAATCACACTTTACGAATACGACGATGGGGTTGGATACTCCGACCGATGGGGTTGGAACGGGGGGGACCTGGGAGTTTGAAAAATATTTGAATTCGAGTAAATTGCCTTGGGTGCAGAGAGGGAGTGGTTTGGGCGTGGTTATTGAGCCTCCTTCACCGGTGGCGCAGCCTGTTGCGGCGATACCAGCATTGAAGGACGGAGCTCAGGCCCCGGGTAAGAGAGTGGAAATTGTGAGAGATTCGATGAAGATTCCGGGACAGAAGAGGGAAAGTGAGAAGGGGGTTATCTGGGGAAGATCCTAGGGTCTTTTACTCGCAGACTTGTTTGATCTCCGTGTTGGATGTTACTTTGTGGCAATGTAACACATATTACCTTGTAAGTTAGTATTTGGAAAAGAAAGAAAGGAGAAAAGAAAATCGGGATATTTATGGATTATGAATGGGAGGGATTTTATATATTCACGCATTTTCACATCATTATCATTGTCTTTCTACAAGATATATTGGGAGTCGGGATATAAAACATGATAATAAATTAGGAAAGAGATTTGGAAGATAATTTCATGATTTGATACCTGGGTTTGAAAAGAAAAGATGTGGAATTTGAAGGGAGGGGGTTCATTACTTTCTTATGGATATATTTTTCAGCAATTGAGAGGAGCTATGCGAATAGTATTCAATAGATTTCTCGTAACAGTTAAAATACCATCTTCGTTGTCCGAACAGCTATGGTATATTTTTCATTAATGTTGTTTATGGATTAGATCATCGTTGACTCCATCATATCCCAACATATCTCCTCTTAGAGTTTCCTTAAAATACAAACCCGGATTCTACAACACCATCCATCAATACACATCTTCCCCAATCCCATCTCAAGTCTCCATCCCGTAATCTAATCCTCACACCTCCCCCCGCCCAGTATAAGGCGGCGGCGCCCCAAGTATCTCCACCTCTCCATCCACCACATCCACGTCATCAAACCCACTCCTCTCATTATTACCATTCATTCTCTCTCCTCGCTCCACCTCTCCAACAACATCTCCTTCCCCTCTCCCCCCAACCTCACAATACCCCATTCCCCCTCTTCTAAGCGGCAACGACCCTCTCAATCCTTTCCCCCGCCTTCCAATCCCGCCTCTCCGGAGAGGAATTCTGGTACTTGATTCTAACGCATTGATTCCTTGAGTTTGAGGAGATAATTTTCCGCGGGCTTTTTGTGTTTCGGTGTAGATTTGGTATTTACAGATGATGAAGAAGCTGATGAGGAGGAGGAGGAGGAAGATGGAGAGGAGGATGTAGCCCATGATTGGGATGGCGGGATCCATGGTGGAGAGGAGGATGGTGGGGTGGTGTTTTTGTTGATGATAGACGGGGTGGAAGTTTCAAGGTGGGAGGTTGGTTGTTTTGTGAGGAGGTGGGAATGGAAGTAAGACTGTGAACGTAACAATCGTGGGAGTCTTGACGGAAACCGATGTGGTATTCTGGATGCAGACTTCCTGGTATGCGATAATGTGATTCGAAGTTTGGATAATGATCGTAAAGAAAACTTAGATTTGGAAGGTGTAATCTGAATTGCACGTTTGTCTACATGCAAACCACTAATCTACTTTAAAATCCTAACGGATTCGGAAATCCAACAGATGTTGTGGATGACACAACTCTAGCAAATAAATAAACATATTTAGGTGAAGTGACTCAATGACAGTGGTTACAGTTACAAACTATGATTCACATCCAAAACATTATTCATGAATGAATCATCAAAATCAAGCAATCATCACTTGTACGGATTTTGGGGCTTTGAATGAGAAGAGATGCAGAATATTTAGTGTGGAAATTCCTAGTATCAAAAACTCTGTTCCTGCACAATAAAGCCCATGAGACTCCAATTCTCCCTTTGCCCAATCTTTGCCTTCCCTTCCGTTTCCATTCCAAAAATCAACGCAGCATATATCGAGATCGCCCGCGAAATATATCATGCCAGTCAAATTTATCCTGTTCCTGAATCCAGCTCAGGAAATCCATATACTAATCATAGCCATCGATAAACTCAAGCACGAGTAAAAATTCAGCTATACGGAGGAGGGGGAAAGACCGTAACGTACGAATCCATCTCTCTAGATCGGCCTCTGAGTTCAGCGCATGGAGAAGGAAATACCGGGACTGGACCAGAGGGGATGTAATTCGTTGTTATCACAGGATTGCTGTGAAGTGAGAAGTTTCTTTCGTCGTTCTTAGTGTCTGTGAAAATTCTTGAATCCAAACTAGATACTGGAGATTGTTTCCGCGTAGAATTGACGACTGGAGTGTTGGTTGTAGGTAGCTGATCTGTTGTTAAGCCTTTGCGATTGCCCAAAATCCTGCGCCAGATTCTTGAAGTCCAACGTTTGACTATGTGATAGACATTTTCCAAAAAAAGAGCAATGACGTCTGAGACAAGCATCATACCCACAGCTGCTATGAAAAGAGGAAACGCAGCGATAGCCGTAATTGTCCAAAAAACAAAACCAAAAATGCAACCCACAGCAAGCGGTGACAAACCTATGACCAACAAAATTTTGTCGAAAACACAATGGACTAGCTGAATTCGGGGCTTGCGATCAGTGGCGTAGAAGCAATCCAGCATTTCCCCCCACATTTCGACAGGATGATAAGACTGCATATCCGACGATTCGTAGAGTGTGATTGCAGTGTTGGGAAGAGCTTTACAAACTCGATTTGACCCTTTCAGATCTAGATTTGCGTTCGGGAGTTATGATTCAGGTACAATGATGCTAGTGCGGGTATGGGTTCTTGCAAACCATTAAGCTTTCAGGATACAACTGGAATCTCAAAGGTGGAGAGATTGTAGTAGAAGTCGATACAGTATGACACTTATACTTGCGTAGCCTGATGTCGTATAGTCACTCGGAAAATCGGTGAAGTCGTATGATGCGGGAAATTCATTAGCGAGGAGTTTAAAAACTATCACTTTCTGAACTTCCATGAATACCTAGGTAATAAAACTCCTTTACCTCCATAGTTCTAACTCTAACCCCTCCCTCCTTTCGCATGAATTTACATCAAGATTTTGCCAAATAAGCATTCAGCGGTACCTTGATCATGGCAAATTGCTCCAGTCGCCGTGCTCTAGCTTGCGCCTTTTCTTCTCTACTGATCTGAGCCTCTAGTTTCCTCTTCTTGAGACACCCGTATCCACAGAAGACGAATATCAATATGAATACTAATACTGCCCCTGCTACGCAGAAAACAAGACCGGAAATGGAGCTGTTACTATGATTTGGATATGTGATAGATGTAGCGCTGTCCATGTCTGGGAATCGTATTCTTGAGATGTCGCACTTATAGGATTGTAGGTTGCTTGAGTGTGAACGTTATTGCTCGGGATCGCGGTGACTTTGAAGGATCAGAAGGTATGATTGCAAGTTTAATGATTATAACCACTAGCCTTTCAAGAGTGTAGGAAAGATTCTAAAAGAATACGTTCTCTCAAAACATTTATTTACATGAATATATAATCGAAAATAGGTAAGAAACAGGAGGTTGGGGAAGCGAAAAGGGGCAGGCAGGAATGGAAAATGCGCCTTCCAAGTTTGGGATGGGCAAGTTGTTCACAAAATACTCGACTCATTAACAATCTCCACAGATCTTGGAAAGACGCGGAACTGTTTGGATAAAAAAGTATGTAAAGTGGCTAGATGATGAAAAACTAAGATGGGATTGTAAGATGCCAGTTTTTGTCATGCCAAGTCATTTCACTACCATGTTCTTCCATTCCAGGAAGCATTCCAACGCAATAGAACGGAGGAGAAAGACCACCACACACAAAATAACTTTCGTCATTGAAGTGTGTAATCTGTAAGTCAATTTTTTAGACCCCGTAGAGACTAGTCTGTACAGACGATAATTAGAGTTTTGTGCATAACAATACCACCAAATGAAAGTCACTGAGTTGTGTCCAATCCTCGTCTGACGTTTGACTATCCTAGAGAGACTTGAATATTTGTTCAACTTCCGGAACGCCACGGCTCATTTCCATGATTGTTTTTGAATGATTATTCACAGCTATCACTACGGTTACTGGAACGGAAAGAGTGGTAAGGAAGTTCAATTCCTTCTGAAAAGTTTATGAATAGTGAATGCTGATTGACATAAAAAAGCTCTAGAAGGGAGATTTGGTTTGAAAGGACATCGATGTGGCACAGAATCAATATCAAGAAGATTTGATCTCTGATGTCCTTAGTTCAAACACCCTTCTCACAAACTCTTTTCCCCCGCCCATGCTGCCTTTTCAAAATTCATATTAACAAAAAACTGCAAATGAATAATAGTTTCCACCAAGCACTATTAGAACTCAGCACAGTAGCCTGCCGATTATGACGCATCAATATAGTTCTTGCCCGAGAATATTTGAGATAGATGCAAGGGATCGATTCCATGGTCAAGAGCCACCGTCACCACCATCACTACTATCGAGGCCGTAATTGCCGTCGCCACCACCATAACCGCCACAACTATTTCTATTCCTACAACAGCAGATGAGGAAAGACATTAGAACAAAAAGTCCACCTCCGACTGCTAGTCCAATAATGAGATTCTTCTCCATTTCGTACTCAGGGTGAATCGCTGGTTTCGGAACAACTTTTGCAATCGTTATGAATGTGGTTGTGATCTTTGATATGAATTCTTGATACCTAGCGAGCTTTCCTGAGATATTCTTGAGAGGAGTTCGTGATGGTAAGAATATATCGGATTCGATGAATCGAGGATGTAGGCTGATGTCCTAAGGGAGCTGAGATGTAAGGACTTGGTCTATTCTTTATCGCCAGAAGGAGCTTTGTTATTAAGTAGTGCTATAACAAATTCTTGAAGTGGTCCATGGTGAGATTCGTAATGTAAATCGAGTTGATAGAGTGTTGAAAGTTGGGCGGGCATAGGTGACCCTTTGAACTCTAGAATTGTCATGAATAGGCTGTAAAATGGGGCCCCATGGGTCGGGTTTTCGATCTAACGTCCCACCCATCGGGACCCCATGGGTTGGGTGGGTAATAGTATAAATAGACGTC